>VWZY01004489.1:90518-105754 GCA_013399075.1 Chloroceryle aenea | reverse complement strand
GGACGAGTGTGGGGTAAAAAGGGAAGGGAATCAAAAAAAAAACCAACCCAAAACGGGCTGCCAGGGGAGAGGGAGACAAACAGGCCATTCATAAAGGCATCACTGCAGTGCTTTATGGCATTTCACGCTCGCAGAGAGGAATCACTGGGAACACTGGAAGGAGGCTCCCTGTTAACCACACACGGGTCTTGAACTCTCCTGCTGCTTAAAAATAGCTGTTGGCCCCCACCCCATGGCCGGGGTCTTAAGGTGGACCCCATCAAGAGATGCGCTGGGTGGGCATCCAAAAGGGAAGTTTTGCTTTTCCCACTTTGCTGAAATGCCCAGGGAATGTGTAGAGTTTAATCCTGTTGCTATTTTTTATTATTTCTAACTGATTGGGGTGGGGGGAATAAAGATAAGGGCCAAAAATAAAAGAACTTCCATTGATTTGAGGCACTTTGTATGAATGCTGAACTTCCCTAGTGTAGCTTTTCTTACTGTTTCCACAGTCACCAGGTTGGGTAACTTGAAGGAAAATATTTCTTGCTTGAAATTATTATTTGAAAGATTTCACAGGACTCTTTCTTTTCTCCCTTGGAATGGATGGGCAGGTTACCAAAGCAATACTATCAGCTGGGAAAGAGATGAATATCATTTTAGTCAATCATTCAGTAAAAGACACACTGTGAAATCTGCCAGAAGCATTGTCCTGTGAATTTATTCAGCAGGCTCAATTCACTGGTGGATCTGATGGTGATCAAAATACTGTGATGCTTTTCCCTGCCAAAGAAGCAGATTTTTTAAGCAATTGATTGTAGTTTACTGAAAAATCAGAAATTGTTTATCTACATGAATGAAACCTACCACTTGTAACAGAAACAGCTTTCTACTAAAAAAAAACAAACCAAGCCAAACCAACCAAACAAACCAAACTACAAGATAATTAAATATTGAAAGAATTAAGCACCCACTGCTGAAAAAAATGATAGCATTACACAATTAGACGCAAGTTTAAAGTAGAATTAGGAGGACAGAGAGTGTATCTGAACTCCATCTTATATTTACCTCATTGCATTATTCAGCCTAACAAAAAGGTGCTTTTTTCAGTAGTGCTATGTAAATGAAATCTGAAAAGTCCTCACCAAGAAAATAGAGGGAACATTAAGTAAAGACACAGAAGTTTGGATAAGAATTGACTAAGTCTAGAATTGCGAGGAAGACAATCAGAAGAACTGAGAGAAAATCAAATGTTCAGTGAATGGGGGAAATTTAAGTTAGAAACATCCCATTAAGATCACTGAAATACAACAGTGAAGATAGGTTTTCAGGTTTTTTTTACCTTGTTTACTTTTATCAGAGAGTGATGAACTTCCAGGTGGTGAATCTCTTTTGTCTTTTCATTTAAAATTCTTTCCATCCCCAAATTCATCCCCAGCAAGACTGCACTTTATTGAAATAATATTTAACTTTATTATTTCATGCAAAGATTAACACAAAGATTAGGTCTACCTATAGTATCTCACCTAATCACACTTTCAAGGTATCAAATACTTTGTTGTTACTTTCTCTAGAGAAAGGAATAAAAACCATTAAACCCATAAAGATACAACTGCCCTAACTACTCTGATTTAGGGGAAAATAAAAAGAAAACAACTAAACACAACAACAACAACTTCCCTAAATATAGCCAATGGTTTCTCAGTATTTTTACACCTACTTGGGCATTTTCAACTTCCTTACTAGACAAAGCCTGTGAAATTCTGCCCCTTTTTGATAGCATCCACCCATCTGTGCTTGAGGAAAATAACACCTCCAATTATTACTTGTATTACTGAAAACTCAATACACTCATTGCATTTTGCAGCCTAGCTCTTAACAAGAACTGAAACCCCATTCCTGCAAAGTGCTACAGAACTTGTCTAATTTCATGGTGGGGGCAGCATGGTCATCTATTTATAGCATCAAGATGAACATTTGCTGACATACACATGGAAACAATTGGGAATGCAAAGTGGCTCATGCTGGGTCACAGACTGACACACATTTGTTAATCCCCAGTTTTGCCTTCACCTGAAATTGGAAAGAAATGGTGATCACACTTTGAGCTAAACATCTTCAATTGGAGCTGATAAGACACTTGGCGTGTTTCAGTTAAATAGTGAAGGCACTGTAAAAAAAACCTAATTAAGTTTAATTGTTGTGCAATGGTTTAATCAATGTGGTTGGTAATTAAGTGCAAATTATGCACATAATATATCACAGATGTGGAGCTCTACTTTTGAAACCTAGGGGCTATTATGGGATGGAGGAGAGGTTGGAGGGAGGGGAAGAAATTTGTTGCTAAAGTTGCAGTGGAGAGTTTGGCTACCCAGGAGTGAGGTTATCTATCTTTATCTGTCATAGGAGTTTTAACATTAGAGCTTATTCTGTCAAGAACCTTCTTTGTTGTTGAGCTTTAAACCAGCAGAAAATGTAGAAAACTCAAGCCCTAAAATATGGGATGTTGGTGAGATTTGTGATGGTTATTAGTTTCCTCAGAACTTGAGTAATACTGTAAACACAATAAACTCAAGTTGAAAGAGTCATTCCATTCTAACCCACTGTTTTTATATCTTCCCACATAACTTTCTCAAAAAAATTTCCTTTCTGGCTACAATTTCTCATGTTTAGTCTGAACTTAGAGGTGACTTTTGTTTCTTTCAAAGCTGAAATAAAATTATGTTGGCTACTACAAGGTTTAAGACATGAGGAAGAATATTGTTGGAACAGGTTACCTTGAACTCTATATGCTGCTGGCATCATAGAAATAAATAGCATTTTTTAAAAAAAGTTTATTAATTTTTCATTTTCAGCCTGGAAAGAGTGAAAAATATTTTGGCAACGGGGCATCCTGCAGTGAGGAAAAGATTTTTAGAAGTTCTGAAGAAATTTGATTAAAATTAGATGAACATTTACAATTTTCAGAAATCTGTTTTTGACTCTACATCAAAGGCAACTCCAAAGAGAATCATGGGACCGTGTGAGTGTGCACAGAGCTCACTTGCTTCAAGTCATTTACCTCTCATTTCTTTTCAGTATTTGTGAATGTGGTGTCAGAACTAAGGGAAGGACTCCGAGTATTGGTAGGGCAGTAGGATGAAAAGATAATCCTTTAACCAAAAAGGTGTGATTTTCAATTTATTTGAAGAAAAATGCAGTTATCTCTCTTATATTTGAGCATTTGAAGTTTATCACTGACTACATGTTCACAAGTCTTTCATAGAGAGAAGTTGAATAAATCCCATTTTACAGGTGGGGAAAGAGAGGCAGAGAGGGGCAAAAAGGGGTTGATTATGGTCTCTCAGGGAGTCTATGTTGGTAGCAGCCTCACTCACCCAACTTCTGCCATCTCAGTAACCCTCAGCACTTTTTTTCTTGTATTTTCTCCTCTTTTTTTTTTACCTGAGCTAAGTCAGCCCAGCCACATACATACGTAATACCAATTCCATTGCTGGAGAGACTCGTCATTTTAAACCTTCTGTCAAGCTCTATAAGATATTTTAGCTAGAATATGAGGTGTGAATAAAAAGAACTGTTAAAACAATTGGGGTCAGAACCTGCCCACTGGGTACGAGAACTCCTGTGGACTTTAATGGGATTATTTGCGTGAATAAAAAGAGCAGGGATACCCCATGGCTTCCTCATTTATTTCCAGCAAATGGAAACCTGGTGTTATATGACCAGAGGAAAATGAAAAAGAGGTGGTTGGAGTGTGGTAGTTCTCCAGTGATTTTTTTTTGTTAGTAACTGAAAAACCATGAATTTCCACAGAAACATTCTTGTTTACTGACAAAACCCCCAAACCTAACACTTCTCCAGTTTTTAACAACTGCTCTTTAGTTACTTCTGGTTTCTGAAAATTAAAGCATCTTCAGATAGAGTCATATTTTTCTCTCTTCTGGTTTTTGACCGCTCCTTCCTTACAAAATCCAGTAAGTAAATCATCTTAGCAGAAATACAAAATTTAGCCAAAAAATTCAGTTAGAATAAAGGGCCTTTTTATTTTATTTTATTTCAGAGAAACCCTGCAAGGCAGCTCAACTTGTGACAATAATTGTAATACCAGACAAAGGTTCAAGGTGAAATGCCACTGCAGTCCAGCCCAGGTAGAGCTGTGCAGATGTCATCACTAATGTACCCCAGCCTGCATCGGGAAAGGTCAATGGGAAAGGTATCCCCATGCCCTCCTCACTCGAGGGGACAATGAGGTCCATATGTTGTGTGAGCTCCCGAGACCATTGCGACTGGAGGAAGGTCAGCAATGCAGAATTATGGGGAGGAAAGTGAAAAAGAGAGAAGAGGTTTACAAAAGCAAGGCTTTCATTTTATATTCAATTTATCTTTTTGCCCCTGAAAAGGGCACAGAGGTTGGAAATTATGATTGAGTTTTTTAATTTTATTAATGGCAGGCTTTGTGGTTGCTAGGGGAATTTGACCCAACCAAGGAAAAAAAAAAAAACTTGCCCAATGCAGTATTATCAGGATTAATCTGCTGCCTTGAAATAGTTGGATCTCTCTCCATTGGCCTCACGAGTCCTTCCTGCTCTGCCTGTATCTCCACGACCACCTTGTTGACATGAGCCTACCACTTAATCCTTGGAAGGAAACCTAACCCTTGGCCTTGGAGAGATGTCCCCGAGAGAGGGTAACCAGAGTGCAGCCGTGCAGGAGGTGAACCCCACCGGAGCCAGTGTTCAAACCTCCAGGCTCTTGCTCCCATCAGACAATAAAGCAGCGAGCACAAGCGAGACGCTAATTTAATGGGAGGCTTGATTACACTGCGATAGGGCCCTGCTGGTTCTTTCCAACAGACCCCTTTAGACAATCAGTATTTATTACCCCCCATGTTATAAGGCATGGGGATTTGCTTCTGTAGGGCAGTTTGGCTGTGCAATGAAACATAATGTTTCTTTTATTGCTCAATAAACACCGTTCTCTCTTTCCCTGCTGCTCCAGCCCAGCTTTTCCAAGCCCGTTAAGCCTCTAACATAATAATCTTACAGCCCAGCAATGAGAGATTGCAGCTTCTAAACATTTTTGGTTACCTCTGAGGCCTTCTAGAGGTGAGATTTGTGAGTAATTTGGTCTCTGGGTTTTGCCATTCCTACCTAAGGTTGGGTTTTTTTGGAAATGCTTTGGTCTTCTACATGATAGGATTCANTATAGAATACAGTTTTGCTTCTAATCACATCATGCTAAACTGGTCTTAGCCCCTCTAACTATGACAATGGGTTCTCCTCATGCTCCAGAAAGAGAGAAGAAACCTAGTGTTGGTCTGAAGGACATGGCTGTAGAGCATCTGGTATTTTGTTTTCCTCTCTGTGTATATCCACGTGTGGGTTTGCATCCCATGATTTAACACAGGGCCAGGAGAAGTGCTGACAGGCAACCTACAGACATCTTCCACACTTCTCTGCCAACAAACCCAAATCTTTTCCTGTGACATGCCTACCTCTGAGTTGGGCCCGACCTGGCCTTCTGCTCTGAGGAGACCAGTGTCTGTAGCATATTAATTGATAGTGTTATGAAGTGTTTGGCTGTTCAACAGCGGTGAAGAACAAGATTTTCCAGTGTTGACTTCCCCTCTGCATTAGTTAATGTTTGGAAACTTGGTACATCAACACGACGGACTCCTGCACAGGCCTCTCATCACCTTGTACAGCTCCTAACGTGCCAGGCCGCTATCCCTCATGCTGTAACGGGATACAGTGATCACAAATACACCTCCTTGCAATAATATTGCGGACAGGTAGCATTTACAGCAGTGAAACTGAGCCATTTTAGACATTGTTTCTGTAGGGCAGATGATTAAGGAGTTATAAAAACCACTATATAAGCTTTGAGGGCATGACCAGACTTCACAGACAAGGATGATGGTGATTATTAGAAACTTTTGCAGCTTGCTTAGTTTAGGACTATGGTTTTCATTTCAGTTTCACATTTTACACTCAAAACTTCTCTTTCATTTTGAAAGAATTCCAGATCTTTGGGTTAGACTGTACAAAAATGCATATGCTTAGCATGATTTATCATGAATGGTGACCCTGGAAACCCTCTTGCAAGCAAGTGGCTCTTTCTCTCAAGTTCTCCTTGAAAACATGACCTTTGCTTTTTCTCTCCACACTTGATCATTCTAATTCTCTCTCCCTCTCTTATTTTTCTTTTTGCCATCTTAAATAATTACTCTTGATCACTATTTTTCACATATTTGTAGATCACTTTAACGTCCCCATAGGTCAATGCCAAGTAGGACTACAGTTAACTGTTTTCATCTTTTCCCTTTTTTCAGTCCCTGCAGCTATCCCAGCAGGAATCTTATCCATATGACTGTGTTTTATGATGCTGTCCCTCTCTTCTGCTGAGTGATAGGGGTTTTGTTTTAATTAAATACCAAAAGGATAATGATGGAATTATAGTGCTGTCTGCAATGAACGTCGTGGCAATTTTCACACCTGCCATGATACTGGCAGCTTGTTCTTTCCCAGATGTTATCAGGATACTGGATTTCTCTTTAAATTCACATGCACTCATATTTATATAAAACTCCCCTGCCATAATTAGCTGTTTTAAATGATTTCTATAGTTTCCTGTATTTTAAAACAAGTCATATTGGGGTAAGAAAGTGAAGTCAACACTCAGCTCGGGAAGAAGAGAGAAGACTTAAGTTTCCAATAAGATGTTTTCTGGCAAATGCAACATGGTTTTAATTTAAAAATAAAATTAATACTAAATTAAGAAATGTTGGTTTCTGTAGAAGCAGCTTCTCTGCTCATGTCTAAGATGATTCAATTCTGTGTAGGAAATTTTGCCTTCAAACTGTGCAGGTGGCCTCACTGCTTTGATTGCTAAATATTCCAATGCCTCTTTAGGGGCTGTTTGTTCTCATTTATTCCTCTCTGTAATTAGAAATAGTGATTAGAATCTCTCTATGGATCTTATTCAGAACTGACAGAGGTCAGCTGGAAGACTTGAACTGAGTTCCCTGGGTTTGAGTGAGCCCAGGTTACCCTAAAGTTCTTCTTTTAGTTTCCAGGAACAAGTAACATCTTTAGTCCAAGTCCCCAACCACTTTTATCCATAAAAAGCACCTCCCAGACCTGACAGCAGCAGCATCACAAGCACTCCTGCCCAGAGCTCTTCCCCCTTCAGAGTTACACATCTCTATTAAACGCTTTGTCCTGCCTCCAAAGGGTTAAAAAATACACATTTTGAAAATAATCCCTTTGAATCATGGCATGAGAGGGAGCTCAAATATTTTCTCAATGGAGAGTTAGTGGAATTTTCTATAGATCTGGGGTGAAAGAAAAGTCTTCAGAAAGTCTCAGAAGAAAGATCCTTTGAAATGGCCCGACTTCTGTTATGATAAGCAGTTCGATAAGCCCACCCATGGTAAAGTTATTAGGAATTCATATCATATGGATCCCATTAACCTAAACGTTTGCTTTTAAAGTAAACTTCTCGGAACATGACTACCACTAAGTCCAAGCACTTCAGGTTTGAGGATTGTGTTTTTACAAATGAATCTAGGGTTATCCAATCAATTAGCTGAATTCCCTGTGTAATTGTGCTCTAAATGAATCACCTGGTACTAATGAGACTGCTAACCCATTTAAAATAAAAAAAAAGACAAAAAATATCACCGCCTTTTGGGGAAACACTTTCCAATCTGTGGCAAAACCATCACGCAGCACATAGCTAATCTTTGGCACTCACTGCCTTGGGATATAACCAAAGCAGGTAGATTTGGAAGATTAGGCAGAAGGATTTAGGTCATATGGAAGTCAAAATATCACTCAAGCTATTTTTAATTAATTATTACAAGACCATCTGAAGTCATTATTGAGATCAAAGTCACGTTAGTTAGGTGATAACAAAAAGATAGGCTAAGACTAAGGTGCTAGTTTATTCTTCATGGGCAGGAAGCAGAGCGGTGCCATCGAGATGAGAGATAGAAGAGGAGGAAGGAACTTGGGCTCGCTGAGGCTGAATGACGAGTGCTGGTTGTGCAAAAATTCAGCTTTCGAGCTTGGAAGTGAACCCAGTTATTTTAATCATCTTTCCTGCTACACTCTGTTGCACTTTGGAAGGGTTTAATACATAAGCTTTTGCCATGAAATAATTTATCTCTGTGCTATATTATTGCACAATTTAGACACGTTATAGCTCTTATAGAAGCATTAAGGATTCCAGACTAAATGGGCTATTTGTCTATGCCAGTCAGGCAACACTTAGCTATCAGTGGTTTAGGAAAGGATTTTATCATTAACTAAATGAATTTGGTTGAGTAAAAAGAAAAAGAGGAAAAAAAAAAAGAAAAAGAAAGCAATTAAGGCCATGCTATAAACAGTGGAGTCCGCAGGCAGGAGGCTGCAGCAAATTATATGGAGCATACTTCTCCCGACCGCAACTTGATTGAAACAATTTACTGGATGTGTGCATTGAATGACAGAGGATCTGAATGACTGATGGGGGAGCACCATCAGCCCTCCTCCCTCCCACCCAGCAAACACTTGGTTCTCCTGTTGGGAACGGGTCAATGCTTTGTCCCACTCTGCTTTGTCCTGGTGCGAAGTGATGTAACGCATCAGATCCAAAGGGGCCTCCCAATCAGATATTGAGCATATTGTTGAAATTATTGCACGGGCTATTTTTGGTTCATTCGGAGGTCAGTGGCCTTCCGTGAACAGGGAGTTATTAGATATTCCCCTGGACAAACAAAGAGATTACTCGGGAAAATAAAAGAAGGTGCTTAAAAGTTGGCAAACCAGAGAATATTGTTGTTCTACTTCAGAGAAAGTTCTGATGCGTATAGCTGGGATTTCTGGCACATAGAAAGAGTCTGATTGAATGTCTACCCAACTGTTTTCACTGAAGTGGAAAAAAATGAGAAACATGCAAGAAGGACCTACTTTTGATCACCAAGGTGTTTTGATCTCATAAATTATGTCTGAAATTAGGCATGGACTGGAAAATGTGAGTGTGTTTTCTCTCAGTCTGGGAGCTTCTTGTTTTGAGAGAAGGAGCACTGTTCCTCTACCTTCATCAAATACCTTCTATTTTTTCCATCTCTGCTTTCTAACAAGTAGGTTTCTCTTGCCATTTGTCAGAAGTGGCATGTGCATAGGATGGAGGAGCACCACATACCTCCCTTTCTTTCTCCTCTGGGACTTCTTCAGTCTAAAACTCAAGCTTAGATCCAAAGAGACCTGAAAATGTTCCAGTCTAAGGAGCAGGTTGACCTGCAACCTAATCTCATCCCAACTGTCATAACACTATGTTAGCCATGCACAGCTAATAAATCATAATAATGCTAACTTAATGGACCAGGCTTTGACAGTGCCAGGATTAGAAGGGCATACAATAAACAAAGAGTGTCTGAGTAGAGAGGTACAGTAGAGCAGTGAAAAATCACCAAATGATGCAACAAATCTTCTGCTGGTATTTCCATGGGCCTCTGCTACAGGCAGTGCTGGGGGAGAGCTCAGCTCCCTCCCACTGTCCCTCTTCTCTTCTGCCAGACACTAAGGCAAGGCATGAGAAGAAGAGGTTTGGTGTAGGAGCTCAGCCTGGTGTAACGTGCGGCTGAAGAGACAGGACGGGCTGTCTGGAAGGGTAGGAGAGGAGGCTGGTGAATTATCTAGCCCCAAGCAGAGATTTCCTCCTCCAGCAGCAGGATTGCTCACCGGCAAGGCTGGGAGTTCCTGGCTTTGTAAGGAGGAGGGCAGTCCAGGCAGCCAAGATGCAGCACTGCCCTAAGCATGCTGCCACATTCAATTTAGATAGAGGTAATGAATAAGGAGGGAAAATCACATCAGGAAAAGATGTCCATTTGTTAAAGATTTCAAGATGTCTTACTGAATAGACATGTGCCCAAAGAATTTTCCCTGGAACTTCTATAACTTACAAAGCAAATAGTAGAAAAGCTGCAGAGAAACTTATTATCTTTTCACTAGAACTCTTTTTGGCGCTGAACTGTGCATCCCTTGGATCCTGAGATAGATTTTAACATTGTTTTCTTAACCCTGTCATGGGGAAGAGGGTGGATTTTTCAACCTTTGTTAACGATGGACAAGCCTGAAGACTTTTGATAATTTACTTTACAATGGGTAAGTAGCCAAAGTAACCTTATCTGAACTAGCCAGGATCATTGGGTCTGAATAAAGAAGCTGAAAGTCTCATGAGAACAGGACTTCCTACAAGATTTCCATTATTTCCTCTTTCCAGTAGGAAAAGTGACACAAAGAGGATATCCTATCTTTCTGTATTTCAGCACCTCTGCTTCTCCTCAGAGCTGGAACCAAGAAGCTGCAAAGTCATGTGAAACTGGAGATTGGGAATCATTTAACTGACCTTTTGGAAAAGATTAAATGTGGCTGTAGGTTTATCTGCATAACCACATAGTGATAGAGAAACAACATTTCTTTGATGCTTTTCCCCTGTTAAGTCTATTAATTTCAGGGGTGTTATTTCTTCGCTTACATATTTTGTTAAAAGATGAATCACATCCCCCTTTATCCCTTATTCTTTAGCAATATTTTTGCTGGTAGAACTGGAGCTTTCTTAGCAGAGGAGAAATCTTAACTCATCTTGGAGTCACCCAGAGAGGCGAAAGAAGGATCTTAGGTTACAAGTTGAAAGAGTAAGTTGTCAACTCAGAGGAACTAATCTTAAGCCTCAGTGAGCAAACTGGGGTTTCGCTTTCAAACGTGAACTTTTAGAATTGTTAGAAACATCCCTGCTCTGCAAACCCTTGGATTTCCAAGACAAAAATTAAAACAGTACAAGAGTTAAGTTCTGCCTGACCTCACTGCTGATATGGAAACACACCACTTGTAAGAGGTCTGAGCTAAAAGAGTAGAGAACCTGACATGAGTAAAAGTGTGCACCTCCAGGCAATAGTGGGACCTTATGCTTTAAATTATGTGAATTCAGAAGGAAAAAAAAAAAAAAAGAAAAAAAAAGGAGAGGAAGAAAAAAACAAAGGAACAGAAGGGCCATGATCCATGCTGATGCCTGCATTTTTGTTATTAGTAGTGGCCCTGGCCCAGCCAGGAACATATCACATGCAGAAATCAAAACTAACCGTTGAGCAATACATTGGGGGGCTGGGGGTTGAAATCTCCATGTTTGGGTTTGCTCCAAGATGAGCAGAAAAGTGTGATTTGGATCCACCCACGCTTCAGTGGCTCCAGCAAAGCCTGTTCACTGGGCTTTTCCTTATGGTACCTGCCAATATGACCCAAAGCTCTGAACTGAGAAACTTCACTGATTTCCTTGGTCTTTGAGTCTTGCTCTTGAGAATATCTTTGACCTGTAATAAACGTGGGTATCACCCCCAGTTCATGTGAGCAGTCACCATCAATGCAGTGGCTGCAAAGATCTGTAAACTCCTCTGGTTCAGGCAAATTGGTAAGTGTCTTTTGTCAGCTAATTCTTTATTTGTTTATATGTGGAACTGCTGGAGTCTGAACCCTTGGATTACCTCAGGACGGCTGCACTCCTGTAACATCTACCTCTTCCTAGGGCAAAACAGACATACAAATCCACTCCTGAACATCTGTGGATGCTCTGTTTTCTTGAGTACTAACTTCAGCATGGGTGCAGAAAACCCTGAGTTAGTTCCATGCGGATCCAGACAGACTCCAGCTGGGCTTATTAGCCCAGTACAGCTCTTTCTCCAGCTAGAAAGAGTCAAGGCTCAGGCTGAACCCCAGTTAGTAAATCCCCAAAGCCTGAACCTCTGTGGATGGGCATCTGCCCACCTCCCATTGCTGCCTTCTCTCTTCAATCTTCTCTCCACCTGAGAACCCGATGATTTCATTGTCCATTCTATGAGTGGAGACAACATGTAACCTAAATGTAGCTGAGATATAACTGCTAGAAAAATTTCTATTTGGGTACTGATTTATTTTGTTTCTCAAGCTTTTATTATTTTTTTGGTGTGCATCTACTATGTAACTCTGATGACTAAGGAATGGGAGAGGACCCTGTGAATTAGGAAGCATATAAAGGAGGAAATGTAAATTAGTGACATTCTCTCCTTCCATAAATAAATGATTGTGATTCTGTCAATAGGTTATCCTGCTTCAGCCTTGTGCAAACACCACATCCAATCTTGCTATTAAGCAACGTCCCCTCAGATGCAGGATACTGGTTCTCAGTGCCTAGAATGGGAGTTAGTGCAACTCAGCTCCTCACAGCTTTAAGACTCTGATGCTTGAAATCCATGTCCATGTGCTTTCCAGGCAACTGGGAAACTACTTTATGCATATCCATTTACACAGTATCTCCTGAACTTTTGCAGCAGTAGTCTTTTCAATTGCTGTCACTGGAAATTTATCCAAGCTATTAAATGAATCACTGCAATGTCGCTCAAATTCCTCGACTCTTGTTCCCTCAACGCACATTATTTAAGAGTCTTGTCCCTTCAGACTGTCCTTCTTACGATGTTTCACATCAAAACAAAATGAAGACTATCCTCCCGTTGACATTCTGATTTTGGTTGTGAAGAAGGAAGGTTTTTCTGCAAGAGATGGAGTTTCTGCAGGCAGCTCACTGAGCTTTTTTATTCCCTTAGCATTTCAAAGCCTTCACTGTCCTGTGGCTTCACGTCATTTGGGCAGCTTTAGAGCCTGACAAAAGTGTGGAGGAAAACCCCCTAGAGCACTGGATGTTATAACCTTCTTCAGAGGAGTGGCCAGCCACCTCAGCCTCCCCATGCTCGCCTGCCAGACCACGCAACCCTAAGATGCTAAAATATGTTCTTTCCTGGCAGCACTTGAGAACGGCCAATTTAGTGGGAGAAGGAAGTTGGCAGAGCTCTGTCTGCAGAAGACTTTGAAAAATTATGATTTTTATCAGAAATGACAACAACAAAAAGAGCACAAGCCAAGTGTGCTCCAAAAGCTACGCTTGTCTCCTGCCTCCCTCCACTCTCACCAACGTCATGGAGAGAATTTCCTTAAGTTTTCTCCAGGAGACAAGCGAGAGTCTGTATAGAAGAGGTTGACTCAAACGTCTTGGGTCCTTATGTCTCTAAGGGACAATGTGTGTTTTGAGTAAATTATTGACAAAGCAAAAGTGTGACTCTTCTGAGGGCGTTTAAGTGCGTGAGGCCACATTCTTTCTTGCAGAGCTGGTGAAAGTAAACAACATTATTATAGATTTTGGTCATGCCCTGGCATCAGTAAGTATAGTTTCTGTGTTTGCCATATGCTTGCGTTGAACTGGAACAGCGATGCGTACACAGGGAAATTGTTTAAAGAGCCAGTTCAACCTCAGTACTCGCTGTCAAAATTATGATGTACACGATTCATTCTCCTAACCACAAAAGTTTTTGTTTGTCAAGTGAAATAACATGTAATTTGGTATATCATTTAGGAAAGCTTTCTCTNTTTCCTTTCTTTTCTTTCTTTCTCCAATATCCCATCACAGGCCTGGAGACTGCAGCATGGGATTAGCAGAGAGCATCCTGCAGCTCCCTGGGACAACAGCGACTCAACGTGAGATAGGAGACAGAGGAGGCATAAGCCAAGACTTTAAACTGTGATTGCAGAAGGCGGCTTGCTGAGCCAAATAAAGAGAAGAGGGAAAATTGACACCCCACAAGACATGGACAATTGTTGCCACCGGCTGGGAGGCCTTAAATTACAAACCCATTTTGTATATCCAAACGCTTACACTTTCTATTTATACATCCCACTTCTTCTGTGCACCAAAAGTTGGATTTGGCAAATGCAGCTATTCCCTGCAGGCATATGGGTGAGGTTTTCTGCAGAGAAAATAAACTTGATTGTTGAAAACCTGTGTTTGCAATTACTCTGAGTTTCAATATTCTGAGGTCAAAACAGATCCTTTAAAAAATCATAATGCTTTGAAACAGATTCATTTTCTTTCTGAAATGGTTATTGGATTAAAATGAAATATTGAAACATTTTTGGTAAGCAACTCATAGCAAAACCTTTCAATAGCAATTATGAAAATATGGAAAGAAAGGAAGGAAGAAAGTATACAAAGTCAAGAGCTTCAGACAATGTTTTTTGGGTTAAAGAAGACCATTTCTGTTAAAAATCATTAATTCTAGAAATGAAAACCAGCTACACTAATCATCTTAGCTGCACAGAACAAACTGGCCAACCCAGGTTTCCAATACATCTTTTGGGAGATTATTCTATGGTCTGAGAGATCTTTGCTTGGCAAAGGAGCAGGTATAAATAGTAAGAGAAATTCTCTTCAGGGACTTTGGTAGACTGGATGAGAATCTTAGTTCATAAATATTGTCACAGAAAACTGCGACTATCTTTGGACAAAAAGTCAGGTTTTGCAGAGTGTTTAATGCGCCTTAATTTCCTTAGGAGTGGGGAACCCAGGCTGGCATTTAGAAATAAATGAAAGGTCCCAGCCAGGACTGAACCAAGGAGGTCTCAGAGGTTGTGAATAATCCTTTAATTCAATAGCAATCATTCAAGGGGACAAACTATTTTTAATCATCTCTTTACTATTTATAATTCAATGACATCTCCAGAGCATGTCAGCACAGCTTCCACCTTGGACAACCAGCTTAAGGTGGCTTTTTGTCTTTCCAGCAACTGGAAAAGAGTAAGAAGTCAGAACTTCAGTAGCAGGAGTAAAAAAAAACCAGATCCACAAAAAAAAACTCTGAAATAATTATTTAGGTCCTTGAGGCATACCAGGGCAGTGCAAAAGAGCTTCAATAGGACTACGAGCCACAGCCTTTCTCCTCCACCTCAGACTAGAGCTACATCTGGCATTTCACCCTTGTAAGAAAACAGTGAGGGGCTTGTTCCAAGGAAGGTGCAAGGAGGGTAGCGAGAGCCTGCTCTGCATGCTCTTTGCCTTGAAATATTCCTTCACTGCATGCCCACTTGAAGGCCCCTTTATGCTAAGGAAACTTAGTGTAAATAGGAATCAGGCTCAAAGAGCCTGGAAAGCCATAGCACGAGAGTTCAAACCTTTTCAGTTCAAACTATTTCAGATCAGAGCAGCCCTAAACCTCCACCTAGGTTTCACCAGCACCCCCCTGCCTTGCAAAGCTGCTGTACACTCATTAGGTCTGGATGTTAATCTCTGCTTTAATTACTTTATTCTTGGGGCTGTTGTATTATGGACAGCGAGGACACCAAGAGTATGATGTTTTTGAAGGAGAGGTCTCTTCAATTTCTCAAAAAGTCTGCTTCTCTTTTTTTTTTTTTTTC
>VWZY01004489.1:64781-87626 GCA_013399075.1 Chloroceryle aenea | reverse complement strand
CCTTTTTTGTTGTTGTTTTCTTACTTGCTGTTCTGGTTTTGCTTTTCACTCTGAGTTGGGAGCTTTGTTCAGACAGACCTTCCCTTGTGAGTGGTTTCAGTTTCAACAAATTGCCATTCTGTGACACCCCGCCAAATAAGTACCTTGGAAAATTCCCAGCCACCTCTTCCCAACAACTCCTTTCCAAATCCTGGACCAAACCATCCGTGGGTGTAGCTCCCTTGACTCCAGGGCATCCCCTCTGCAAGGGAGCTTGGCCCCACATGATGGGGAGGCAATTTGTATCAGAGGAGTGCAATCGCTTTGGAGGAGAGGTGCAGACTCAGTTTAAAGCCAGGGAGGGTGTTGTTCAGCACTTTTGACAAGAGCAGAGTAATGATGTTGTGTCTGGTTTTGATTTAGAGCTAGTTGCAATGCCACATTAGAAAAATTATAATTATTCCTATTTTGTAGGGCTTGAAAAGCTGAACCTTTTGTATTTGAAGGTTAAATGCAAGCAATCCTCTTAACTTGATGGCTCTATCACATTCAAATACAGAAACTTGTTCTTTTTAACAGTGCAGAAATGCAAAGTCACTGATTTTTAAAAAGAAAAAGTATTGATAATGCCAACTTTTTGTAAAAAAAATACTATTTTCCTGAAAGGAGAGTTTTTCAATCATAGCATGCTTATTGTGGAAAAGATAAGATGAACTTTTTTCACTAGGTGTAAAATTAAATCTATAATTAAAGTGCAGGAGTAAAAGCATGAGGTCTTTAGACAGACTCAGTAAGTCAACTTGGGCTAACACCTTAGTTGCATGTCATGCATCTCTTGATGACTGCTTCTACTCAGGTCCCCAGAACATGATCCTTGGTTTATTCTTTTTCTCTTTATATTTACACTGGAACAGCTTACACAGAAATTTTGAACCATGTTTTGACAGGTTTTTATTTTTATTTTTTTCATCTTACCTCGCATGGTTTCTATGCCATGTAAGAATAATCAAAATAATACAACCAGTGCCTGGAGAAGCTTTATTTCAGCAGCCCACCAATGTCAAAATACCATTCTTAGCAGCCCTCTTTCCCTGTCACGTGGTTAAAGATTTTTGTTTCATGCCTTTCTGGTTAGAGATGTCTTGTTTGAGAATTTTATTTGGTGCATGTCATAGAACAAGTATGTTTTTTATGACATTTATGAATGTGACCAGTCTGGGAACATGCTGTCTGTCTGGTCGGGTTTAAGCCAAAATTGAAGTCATTGGAAGTAGAATTTCCAATTTTGGTGATAGCTGATACATCAGCTGGGGTCGATAACTTGGCAAAGTCCTCTTTTATAGCATGCAAAGGTAACTTGTCTTCTGCCTTATAGGAATTGTCAGGGCAAGGTTTTAATTATCTGCGATATTAATCAGAGTCACTCTTTCTATCTTCCCTGCCTTTCCTTTTTGTTAAGCTAGTCCTATAAAATTTATATTAACTGTAGTGTTGAAGCAAAAAAACGCATCTTCATTCTGAATGCCTGCCACAGAAATCAGCTTCATCCTGAAGTGCAAGAATCAAGCCCGTAGCATCAAAGCATCAAAGAATTACAGTTTGCTGTTGCATTAAGGCTGCCTGTCTTATTTCAGCTACTCTAACACTCTGAAATACATGATTGAGAGCTGTTAACTCCCAACGATACGCTCCTGGCAAGCAGGCTTGAGGTTTTTTTAATATTTTATTTTAATTATTTTTAGTTTATAGCTCAGCAATTCGACTGACCCAGGGGAACACTTAAACTAAATTTGATAGATGTCAAGCTGGAAAAAAATAAAGACAGCAGTGTTCTTTCTCCCTGCAAGTACAAATGTTTGCTGGAGACTTTTCTGACAGTATTAAGCATAGCAAAGACCTGGGGAGAGAAGAGTGAAACGTCGTACCTCTTTGCTGAGGTCACTCTGGCTGATGTTCTCCAGAACCTGGAAGGGGAGGAGAGCTAAGACACCTACCAGTAGCAATTGCTCCTAACTCCAAATACAGTGGGTTTACCTTTCTCTTTTTTTTTTTTATTTTTCTTTCCCTTTTTCCTGAGTCTTGATGTGTCTTGAATCGACTGGAGGAGCTAAAAAGAGAGGGCTTGTTTTTTCAGCTGACATTTAGAGCTGTGGAGACCTGTGAGATGCCCCATAGATGGGCTGAAAAACCCCCAACGAAAACAACAGAAAAAAAAACCCAGAGCTTAACAAAGAAGTGAGTAAATGCTCCAGGAAATTATGCAAAAACCTGGGTCTGACAATCTACCTGAAAACCAAATATCAGAAGCATCAAAACAAAACAAAATAAAACAAAACAAAACACCTTTATTTACTGCTTTGGTTTTTTTTTAACTTGTAGGCCAAGATATGAGCAGATACTGTAAAATACACTGATGCAATCGGTGAGAAAGAGAGGAAAACCACTCTTCACAAGGTTCAATAGGAATTATTCAGAGGGGAAAAATGTTGCCTATCTCCAGTATAATATGCTGGCTAGCTGCATCAGAGAAAAGGAATGGGCTTTCCAGTCTTTTATCATTAGATCACTGGCTCAGATCTCTTCTAGGGATTTAATCCAAAACTCAGTGAAATCAGTGGGAGTCTTATTACTCTGAATCAATACCCAGGTTTGCAATTAGAAAGGACTAACAGAAATTCCTTTAAAAAATAAATTATGAATTTTTGTATGCTATTTTGACAATATTCAACTGGAATAAGGGGGGAAATTTCATAATGGTCTGATCTTTTCATATTTCTCTTCAATATTTGGTTTGGGGTGATTTTTACACACATAGATTTACTTACATTTTATTACTGTAAAAGAAAGGGAGGGATGGGGTAGGAAGGAATAACCCCCCCACACCAAAAATGAAACTTGTGTTGAAGGTTGGAAACCACTCTTTTTTGCTGCTTTTCTTCTTCTAATGAAAAACAAAATCAGAATTATCTGTAGGAGTGGATGGTTTGGGGTATTTTTTCCATTGAAAGCAAAGGCTGAATAAGAAATGCTGCACAAATTGATGCACGAAGCCATTTCATGGTTTGCATGAATTTGCTTGATTCTGGCCTCATTTGAATTTTCTAAGTGAGATGGTGCTGCCAGAGGGGTGCCCACAGAACAAAGCTCAACGCCAAAAATGCCCTAAAAATTTCATCTTTCTAAGCATAAAACCTGAACTACAGTTTCCTGCTGGAGGTGTTCTTTCCATTGTGGGAGCCAAGGATGGTACTATGCTGGCTCATGATTTAGAGGGATTTCAACATGTTTTAGAGGTTGTGTTGGGTTTTTTTATCTACTTTTGGCCTCATTTAATTATCTTTAAGGTAAACTCTTTAATGAAAGGACAGGTATTTTTATAACACGTTGAAGAAAGTATACTTAAAGTGAAATACAAGCTGATTTAGTTCCATAACCATAGAGGGCAAGAGTGTTCCCTCCATATTTTTCTTCCCAGCTTTCAGACAAATAAATTAACACACACATATATGTATATTTACAATACTTGGTATCAAAAAAAAAAAGAATTGAGGTCATCTGAATTATTTCATAATCAGGCAGGTAAAGTGGCTTAGCAGATTATGAAACCACAGTGCTGCCAAATTGTTCCACGGTGATAATTATTTGCTTCTGTTCTTTAATTCTGGGTGGGCAACACTGCTTTTCCTCTGTCCACTGGAAAAAAAAGCAGGATGGCTCTCCCTATGGTTTTTGGCTTAACTGCACACATCTGGGTTTCATATCAAAAGAAATAAATATCAGAGCTAATTAATCCTCAGAGGCTGCTGGGTACTGACTCCTGAGCAACACAGACTTTAATTACAGCTTCAACCAGGCATGGTGATGGAGTCAGTTGCAGAAGGCTGACTGTTGATTTAATGCAGTATATCATGTCTAAAAGTATCTGGAACAACACTGATTTACATCAGCTGAATATTTGGCTCATTTGAGACTCTCTTGGGAAGGAGAGGGGGGATACCTATATACATACATTCACCCTAATTTGCTCAGATGTGGTATGTAGCAAACTCTATTACAAAATGCTTATGAAATCCAAGGAACTTTTTATAAATGTAATCTGCTGAGGTTAAAATGTTGAAATTATTTAATTTGGGATTAAAAAAAAAAGCAGTTAAAAATATAATGTGATTATATAGTCTTTCAAGAAATGCAAACTGCTCTTTTTACTTGTCCTCTATAAAAGATTATTGAAAAATGATAACACATGTAATGATTCTTCCAGATTATATATTTCAGTCCTGTATTTCAGACAAACAACTATCTAAATGGAAATGTTCTGATTAATTTTACATCTTTTGTAATTCAGCTAATTTAAAGACAGACTCAAGGGATTTAGTTGACCAGCAATGAAACTTGTCAGGATTGGGGTCTGCTATGTGTTTGACAATGCAAAAGCTGTCTCCTTTTCTCTCCTTTCCTCCCACCCTTTAACTTATTTATTTATTTATTCCTTTAAAACTGCTTTGATTGCAAATATATGAGTGAATTCAGAGTGAATGAAAGTAAAGAGACTGTTACCACTGGCCTCAGCACAGCCAGGCTTTGTGCAAACTTCCCCTCCCTGCCCCTCCAGTCTCTCTTGCAGTAACCCTTGTTATTCTAGCCCTGGATTTATCTAGCGAAGGGCTGCCAACGGGACCAAATCATGTGGTCGATTTTTGTCATGAGGGCTAATGAGACCACCATACTTATTTTCCCTCCCAACCAGAGCCTGAACTGGAACCAGCATCCCCAGAGGTTCAAAGCTGGTTGTATTAATCCCCTGTGGAAGTCCTGCTGCCTCCCCACTATGCCATTTGAAGTCATACCCACGAGTCTAGGCTGGCTTTGTTGTGCTGGGCAGCAGTTTGTTTACATGGCTATCCAGCTATTACAGGTTATTATTCTTCCAGTGGAGAATATTTCAAATATTTCCAATTAACTTTTTTTTTAATTGGTATTATTAAGAAATTAGAGAGAAAGAGAGAAAGAAAGAGAGAAAGAAAGAGAGAAAGAAAGAGAGAAAAAGAAAGATAGAAAGAAAGAAAGAAAGAAAGAAAGAAAGAAAGAAAGAAAATAAAATCAATGCCACAAAAAAAAAATCAATGGTAATGTAAGAAAAGAAGGGAAAACTGAGAATGTAAAGATGAAGCTGATGATGGTCCTTACACCACTACCTGATGGCATTGCTTGCTGCACAGATCCCAGGAAGAAAGCTTGAATTACATTCAACATTTTCTAAAATTCCTTGCATGTCCCCTAATTTCACACTCTTTTACATCCATGTGTCATATGAAGACAAAGAAAGATAATACTGTAAATAAATAAAATAAATATAATTAATGGCAGTGTACAGTCTTGCTTTCTGAAAGTTTTTCCCAAACACTAAAGTCCAGGTTCATTGGTGTAAAGACAGGAAAACAATGTCATAAAGAACTAACTCAGTTGTACAAAACTTCCAGAATTGCTGCTTTCTGAAGCCTGAACGTGGTCTGAATGTGGGCAATATACAAGATCTGGCACTAGCTCTGATTTAAGTTTTTAAAATCTTTCAGTAAAAGGAAGATTTAAAATCACAATTATCTCAGTGATAGTCCTCACTGCTCTGGGGCTACCAAACCCCTTGTGACAGAAAAGCAATGGCTGCAGATAGGCCATTATTGGGAAGCACATGAATGCCATCACTCCTCTATCAGTCCTTCTGGGCTGATAAGACTTTCTTTGGACCCTTAAGTCAAGTTCCTCTTACCTTGATATCTTCAAGAGGTCACTGACAAACTTCTGTTCTTCACATCTCTTTGTAGGATTGTGTTTCTCTCTCATTTTTTCATGTACTTTAGTAGCTCTGGAGACAGGAGAGTGTGGCCTCATCAGCTGTGCTCTTCTCCAGTAAGAGTGGATCTTCTACCAACAAAGACCAAGAGCAACATTTTAATATGAATGTGCAATAATGAGTAACTGTAATTTGGATTCTTTGTAGCTCCCTGTTACAACAACATCTCTGAATGAAGCTTCTGGTTTCATTTTCTATTTATCTTTATAAATGACACCGAAAGAAGAGAGCAAAGTTTTGAGAGCTGGCATGTAATAAAGCAACAACAGAGCTTTGGCTTATGTATGGAAAAGTTATGTCTAGTGCAGCAAAATGTTCATCAGAGAGTTTGCATTTCTCAGAGCTGCTTAAATAGCTCAGAAAACCCATTTGATTAGACACTTTGCAAATAATAATAATAAAAAAAAGCCCTCCTTTGGTGAAAGACTTTAAATGTCAAATTAAGGATTTATGACTCAGGATTGAACACAAATAAATAGCTGTCTGCATGCTTGGAACAAATTATTTTTCATTGGGCATTTAATATTGATGAGATCGCTATTTAAAACGTGAATGAATTTATCTTTCTGGTTTGCAACGGTGAGGGCAGCACCAGAAACATTTGCTGGGATGTATTCCTGGCAGAGGGCAAAATCTGGGATACGAGAGGCTGGTTGAATACCCTGCACCCTTGGAACCAGTCTTATGACACTGAAAATGCTTGATTCTGCCAGCAGACATGACCATTGGTCCAATTCCATCCTGTTTATTCAGCTAGCAAATATGTAGCTAAGGTGGGACTGACTGTGATCTAATTCTTCTGAGAGAGACTTGAAAAATTCTTGCCAAAAGAAGCAACAAGAGGCATTGTTACCATTAAGAGCTTGTACGTCCTTTGTCGGTCATGGAAAGATCGTCTTCTTGAGTGAAGATGAACCAGGTGGACTCTTCCTCCATGGTCCCATTTTAACAAGACTCAAAGACATGTTTAACCTTTTGCTTGCAGATACACGAGATTCAACAGTTTTCTGCATGAAGATAGCTTGCTGAATTAGAGGTCAGGCTGCACTTCCAGTGTGCATCTGGACAAATGATGCAGGAAATTAATTGATAACTATTTTGTAACCTGCAGTCAAGGTTTGCAGCTGATGTAAGTCAGAATTGCTCCATTGGTTTTGAGGATGGAGAAGTTGGCTCAGTCTCCTGACTAGTTTATCCACCAGGGATAATTAAGAGCAAATAGCAAAGCTGTTGGATCTCCCGTGTGTGACCGTGCAGTTGCTTTAGATTTTGCCATGTTACCATAGGGACTTTTCTATCTCATAACACAACTGCATATTAAGGTTTAGAACAGATATAGTCTTTCACATTTTTGTTGTATTATCCGTATAGAAATTCATCTCAACCAGATGTAATTTAAAAAGTGGAGGAAGGTTTCATGGTTATTGGTTACATCATCCAAATCCACTTGAGAAACAGTTCATGAACGTCAGAGTTTGGCACACATTGGGAAAATTTCATATCCCTTTGGCGGAGGAAGATGATGAGAAATATTCAGTGGTCAGATTTGCAAAGATGTTGAACCTCTGCAGCTCTTCACATTTCCATAGCAGTGTTCCAGGGTTTGACACGGCTGAGAATCTGTTCGTTATCATCTATGTGTTTCTTTTACGACTCCCTTAGAAAAAAATGAACCTCTGTAAATCCCATCTTCCAGAGGAGAAAATATGGCCAACTTTGCCTGAACCCTTTAGGAGTACACCCAACTTAAATCCATGCTCTTGCCAGCCTAGATGTACTGGCACCCCCAAACCACTGCCTGACTTCACAGCCCCTTCCACTCTGAAACTTGCAGCTCTTTCTACTCTCTTGCTTATATAGCTATTTCCTAGCATGAGTTTTAGGAGAAAAATTAATAATTTATTCAGATTAAAATTAAGTATTTGTGCTGTGATCTTAATTTCTTGTCTGGTGAATTTGCATATGATTTGTACAGCATAGACATCCCCACCATCTTTCCTTTTAAGGAGGAGATTAAAACAAATTTCTGACTCTATTTTTCTAAAACATGTAGGAAGTTCATATTTTGGGAGACTCTGGCTCATTGATCAAATTTGACAGATGGACACACAGATACAACGCAGGCACGATGATTGCATAAGCCTTAAATCCCCAAGGAGAGCAGCTAAAAAACACTCTGGGAGGAGCAGGCTCACTTAATTTACAAGCAGCCGCAGAATTGCAGGTGGGATTTCTAATGGACTGTGTCCCTTTGGCTTTGGGCAGGAGTGGTTTGTCTGTACAAATGAAAAACAGAATGGACATCAAAAGAGGTGTGAAATGGGAAAATCGGAGCTTTCAGGAGTTTATAATTAGGCCAGAAGAGATGATGGGATACATCCAATCTTCCTGCCTAGTATCTTACACGCTCCTATTTCTCTGGGACTGAAAAAAACATACAATCATTTTTACAAATGCCCACTGATAACTTTGCCTTTTTCCATTTCAGTAATTTTTTCTTCTTTTTTATTTTAATCATAATCAATTCGTTCTTTGCTATTATGACTTGATTATAAATATGGCATCTTGGCGATAGGCGACAGAACCACTCTGGGCCAGATGTGCTGGCTGCCTGTGAAGGGCTTGGCCATAGGATGTTAGTGGTTTAAAGTAACAGGAAACCTGAGGAATATCATAAATCAGGCTTTTCTGACTAGGTTTTTTGTACCGAGTATAACAAAATGTATTGAATAACTTAAGTATGTGTGAGCCTCCTGCCTACCAAATTACCAGGGTCTGCCAGTGGAAAGCACACTAATTTGATGTTGGCCTCAAACAGAAAATTGTTAAATGAAAATTAGGTTTCAGCATTTTAACAAAAAATCAACTTGGAGTTCAGTGTTAACAGGAGCCTAAGGATTTAACTAACTGTAAGGAAAATAAAGAGAGACAAAATTCCCGACTTTCCGAGCCCCAGTCCTGAGAAAAGATTTCTACTTCTGGATCCCAACACAGCCTGAGGGACAAAGTATGTACCAAAGGGTGGGCTTTCTTTCTTTTCTCTCTACTGACGTGGATTTCACAAGGTCAGAGGGTGACATTTTGTACTTTTCCACACTTCTATTGACTTCTATTAACAATAAACAGAAGGTACTGGGCCAAAGTCATCGAATCCGTGACAGAGTGGTTTAAAATATCAAGCCTCCCCCATGCAAGGACATCAGAGAGGGCTGAGCTGAGAGGTCCTCTCACCTGGTGTTCTGGTTCTGCTCTGGCCAGCACAGGGCACTTAAGGAGAGGTATGGGTATGAGAACCACATCTGAGCTATTCCCCATCAGGAGCTGTTTCCAACCCTGATTGGTGCCAACAATCACATTTCAGTGATACCCCTGGAGATAAACCTGCCTCTGGCAGTGCAGCTCCTGGTCTAACCAGATAAAAATTAGTTATTGCAAATTGGCCCTTAATTAGAAGATGATCTCTTTTTATTATCCAATTAAAGGTCTTAAAAGGTTGCTGCTTTCTCTCCCAGCTCGTCTGTACTCTAGTTAAATAAAGAAAGTTTAAGAAGACAAGTGGCTATTTTTTTTCCATCTCATGACTCTTCTTTTTTTGGAAGAAGTAATTCTAAACTTCCTTCAACCTCCTCCTTCAGACCATTTTGTGGAGACATTCATGACACGCTGATGTATTTTTGTTCCCTGAAGAATGGGTCCCACATCAGTGTCTTAGCATCTACACCTTCTCAGTTGCCCATGTTTTCCCTTTCAGAAACCACTGCAAAGTCACTTTTAAACTTATTAATAGCCTTACAGTGGATTGGCCCAGCTTTCCCCATTTCCAACATACTCTAGATGTTTTCTGGTCAATCTGAGACTGTTTTTTTTCCTGCCCTTCCTCTCCCTTTCTCTATGGTGTCACTAGATGATATACATGGGCACGGACCTCTTCCTGTATCAACTCCTTATGGTTGAGAGAGCTCCTGCTTGAAATGCATCTGCAAACCTTAGTCCCAGGACATACTTCTTATGCTTTTTTTCTTTTTTTTTTTAATATATATTTTGGTTTCTGGCAGAGATAGAGGGAGAGAGTGTGGTGTGCAGCGCGCAGCATTTCCCAGACTGTGTAGCTTGGCACCAGAAAATAATTTCTTCGGAGTTCAAAACCTGTCAGGATGCTCTCTCAAAACCCGTTCTCATTTAAGACGTGTAACACTAAAATGTCACTTTTGGAGCCCAAACTGGAGAGCCTTCAGCTTTCTGATTGGCAGAAAACTGACGGTTAAGCTCCAGGGAATTTCTACGACAGCTGTAAACTTTCAAAAATACTTTGTACTGCTAAAACTATAGAGTGTGGTTTAAATGAACAATATGCCCTCTTCATACCTCATCACTAGAAAGAACACAGTTTCAGCTTCAGCATAAGCAACCCATGGGTTGATTTTTTAACTTCTTTTTTCACCCACACAGAACAGGTTACGCAGTTTTTAGCCCAGTTTCTACCTGTCACACACAAAGGACAATACTCCACACATCTCCAGGATGAGAACGAGATGATACAGATGCTTGTGCAGATGTTTGGATCCTGTTCTCTTAATGCTCTATGCAGGACAAGTTTAACCTCCTTATATGCTTCACAGAAGACTAGATCATGACCCTATTCCATCCCTGGGATCTTGGAGGAAGCCAAGTCTCTAGCTAATATGTTTATGTGACATTCTGAGTTTGGCTCTCCTCCTCCCGTGTGGGCCAAATCCTAATATGACCCAGTGCTCTCTCACATCAACTGGAGTTTTGCCTGAATAAAGTATAAGTTAAAACTGAGCAATGCCTCCAGGTTTCGGGCCAGCAATTCCATTTCACAAAACCTCATTGTATTGTAAAAAGAGCCATCGGCTTCAGCCTGCTGCAGGGTTGTTGCTTTTTGAGTTTGGGGGGTTTTGGTTATTTTTTTGGTGATAATTTTTTTAAATCTGAAATAGGAGAAGGCAGGGCTTTTCCTCCTATTCCTGGGGCTACACCCTTCCCTGAACAAACCTATGCTCAGCTCAGGAAGAGCTGAACAGTCCTGGAGAAGGAGGTGAGAGCTCTCCAGCTGAAGAAAGGCTACTGGAATACATGCAGCTTTGGGGAAAAGCCTCAAGCACTAATTCCTGGTTGCATGCCTCAGGTTTACCCCTTGCCTCCATGGTGTCCACGTTTGCACAGCCAATTCTGGCCATATATCTCATGGTTCTGGCTCACTAGACAGCTATGGCTGCTGTGGGACATCTGGGCTGTCTTTGGTAGGTAACTGTGAGTAAATTTACTGGAGGACTCTGCCCCTTGCACAATACATCCAGCCCAGTCCACATTAGTGGAGACTCCACATTTGAACCCATGGCTGGATGAGCTGCTTTTGGTTGTACAGGGTAAAAACCTGAGATGGCATCACCCCTTTGGTTGGACCATGTGTCTACAGGCCAGGAAACATGTGTGTGGAGATATCCCTGACAAGTTGGGTGTTGTCTGGCTATATGGCCTCTGTCTGGGATGATGTGCACCCATCTGAGCCCTCTCACCAGGAATACTTGAAACAATTACGAGCCAAATGACGATGAGAGACGAGCCAAATTATTCTTTGATGTCAATCTCTTATACATGCATTTTGGAGGTGCCACTGAGTCTCTAATCACACTGCTTCGGCGCTTTAATTGTGCCTTCTGCTTCTGAAGCACATTACAGCCAAATGACTGAGTAATCATCACGATCCCATGAATGAGCCGGATAAGGAAGATTGTGCACGGAGCAACAGAGAGAAAGAGACCACACAGCAAGTAGTGTGAGCCATGGGATTAGGAATGGGGATTTCTTTTTCTCTCTGCACAATCCACCAGGCTGTGCTACCCTGTATGATCTCATGAAAGAAGTATATTTTCCATCTGCGAGGAACTCCGAACAGTATCAGCTAAGTGCAAATTATCACCATCATTAGCCACTCTTTGAATGAGACGACTGCCAGGAAGCCTCTGTGTATGTTTGAGGAAGAATTCCTAATGTCTCAGTGTCTGGAGGAGTATAAATTCTTCTATTCCCCTCCAGTAGCCTAATTAGATTTTACTCTGTTTATTAGAAGAGTTCAGTTGCTAGCTTAACATGAAATAAAATCTGCATGATTAAGAAGTCATGAGCAGTAAAGCTTACAGTATGCCGTCAGAAATTTTCCTTTCATATCAGCAACGATGAAATCCCCCAGTGTTATATAAAGTAAAAGCAGGAGTGTGTTTAGATCCAGCAGCCAGGATCAAAACAGAGTGTCAGGGATGGAGGGAGGGTGGGAGGAGATATCATGTCATTCAAACAGCACCTGAAATGAAAGCATTTCTGGAAAAGCTGCATTTTAACCACATAGTAGACTGGAAGAAACTTCGTTCTTCGTGGACCTTCACTGTAAAACATGGATAGGAAAGATGCTCTTCCAGTTGCAAAGATATTTTTCAGCTCTTCTCACCTCCTTCTGTAGACACAGCAGTATAACGAGAACCAAGGGTCATAAGAAGATGGAGTACTATCTAGATCTAAACCTATTTAAATGTTTTCAGTAGATGTTCAGATCTAAGCCTTTCAGGGGCTGATGGCCTTGGTGATGAAAAATAGCCTCCAGAAGTATCTATATCCATGAGACCTTAATTCCTCTAAAGTAATGCCTGGTCTTGAGTGTGAAATAGAAATCCACTGAAGGCAATGAGATGCTTGGGGTTAGGATCAGATCCTTGCATGACAAATGCAGAGGTCTATGATGAGCAGCTAGTAATCACTGGGAGGTTTGAAGTTCAGCTTTTGCATCCCAGTTCCCAGATCTGCAGTGACACTGAAATCCAGGCATGCACCTCTCAAAACCTCCATGTAATGTTCTAGGTACTGAAGCCTGTGGAACCAGAAAAATAAAGGCAGACATTCCGTTTCCACTGGCTTTGTTGGGACCAGCTGGCAGCATGTCAAAATCATTAGCAACCTGCAATAGGGAATTTTCCAAACGTTTTTTGAGTTGATGACCCCAAAATCCTACTCAAAAAAAAAAAGTGTCCGTATTCACTTAACTATGGAGAGAAAAATAGAGTTGGTTTTGTGTTTTTTTTTTTCATTTCTCCTAATTATCTGAGGAAGTAGACTTTAATTGCAAGGTAGGTTATTCTGGAGGACTTCCACTGCCAGAAGCAGCTGTGTCTAGTGTAGGTTTGCACCAGTGCTGGGTTGCACCCACAACTTCTGAGTCCAGGCTATCCTGCTGGTCATGGTAATATAGCCACAGACATGATGGAGTCTACTTCTCATGGATGGTCTAGAAAGATATTAAGGCTTAGAGTCAGGGTACAAATCTGAGGACAAGGTAGGAGACTTAGTGTGGAAAAGAAGTTCTGAAGCCTGAAAAAGAAAAGAGCAATCTCAGAGAAGGTGGTTTAGGAGTCAAGGGAAGGAGACTCGAAACCTAAAGCCTTCCCAAAAAAGCAAAGGGATTTGTGTAACCCAAGGGACTAAAAGTACATTTTGGCCCACGGTCTGGTTTTCCTCAGCACGTGCCCAGCCACAAGAGTCCATGTGGTTCTTCTGTTTTCCCAAGTCTTTTGAAATACAGATGCAAGAGTCTCGAATCCCTTCACTTCCCTGCATTCCTCAAGAAATTGGCCCACCAAGTAGTTGTAATTCAGGATACCACCATACACCCACGTGTAAGATTCCTTAACAACTATGCACATTTTTAGGCTCAAATATTTTAGAATTGTTTTCACTGTGCCTGAGCTGTAATTGGCTCAGCTTCCCAAGTGTTGGATCATCTAACTAGAGTGATTTTTGACTCAGAGCCCAGGCACCATATCAAAACATTTATCAATTAATCATAAAAAGTAACTAACATTGTTGTCCACCCAAGAAAAACTGTCACTTACAGACTCATGTATGTTATTCCTTATGAAAGAGCTGCTATATAGAAGTTGATTTCCTGCACAGACCAGGTGGAAAATCTGCTAAAGGCAGAGGTCAAATCTAGTTTAATTTTATACCCTTTGTTAAGAATGTTCTCTCTCTCTCTCTAAAAAAAAAAAATATCCCAAGGAAAAAAAAAAAAAACCACCCTTGTGTTCCTTTCCAAGTTTTCTAAAGTTAATTCATGTGGAAGAAAAAAAGATTAGGATAAAATTTCAAATATTAAATTCAAATGCAGGATTAATGAGTTTTATTTCAAAGCCCTAGAGGTTGTCTGGAATTTAGGACATTTTTTTAGTAGCAGACACGAGACATAGCCAGATGCAGTCGTGTTTTGGACCAGCTCAGCACAAATTTAGCACCTTGAAGGAGAAATTTTAGGACTGTTTTGTAAAGCAAACATTTCAACTTTTCCAAAATCCGTTGTCCAGAAGATATTACTGTTGAATTGGATGAAAGAATGGATTTAGAATAAAGCTGACTTGTTTCTCAAGTACATTGCCACCCCCACCATCATTGTAGGTGATGTATGTCCTCTGCCCCATGCAATACATTCACAGAATTGGGTTTTCTTTGTCTATTTTTTTAATAGTGTGAAGCAACACAGATGAAAAAAAAACTAATTCAACCTTTTTCTGAAGCCAAATTCAAGACAATCCTTGCAAAACTCTGGAGCTTTTTGCAGCTTGGTTTCTTAAAGAGCAGTAGGGACCAGCATGGCAGATGCACAAATTCTTCTCACGCCCTTACAGATAGCATGGCAAACCCATGGATGATCAGCTACTTCACACCCAGTCCCTGAGGCAAAGTAGTTGTGGGTCAAACCTGTCCGTTCATTAAAAGATTTTTTTTATTCTAATAAAAATGAACAATATTCAACTTCCTTCCCAAGAAGGGTTGCTCCCAAGAAGCACCAAATAGTTGTGTTTCAAGTCATCATTGCTAGTTTGCCCAACTGAGAGAGAAATGCTTGTTTTCAATTAGGACTGCACGTTACTGATGACTCAGGAAAGGCCAGGAATACCTGCAAAACATAACCTGCAGATCCTGAGCACATTACCTGGCCCACAGCATCTTTTGGACAGCCAAAAGTGTTTGGCATTGGCCTGATCGTTCTCTGCTTGAAATCAAAGAATAAAATCCCTGTTGAGTTCAGTGGAAGAAGAAGGTGGCCAAAATTGTGTTTAATGCTTTATACGTCAGCATGGAAAACTTGATGGGGAAGGAGCAAAACCTTGCAGTGAACACCTTCAAGCACTGGAATCTTGTCTTGAAAGATTCCGATTACAGCAAGAAGAAAACACTGGTGTTTCAGTTTCAGATTCTGGCTTTTCTTCAAACTGACATACCACTGTCTGTAAATAGAACCAAAAATGAAAAATCAGTCTGTTTAAATTCCTTCATTGCCTTAGAAGTCCCACCCACTTCACCTATGGAGAATCAAAGTAATTAGCTGTAACATGAACAGGTAATTAGGACCTTGTGACAGGCAAGCTTCAGATAAACTATTCCACTTAGAAAAGCACTCACAAATGTTTTTTACTGATTTCTCTTTGAGCTGGAAATCCTGCAAGAACAGGTTTTCTTTTCTTCCCTCCTCCCTTCAGCACAGAACAAAAATAGTCCATGGAAATAGTCTTTTCTCAGAGTATTTCTGTTCATGGTCCCCATCAAAATCAGTAAATGTGACAGCACACAAAAATATTATGCAAAGTAACAAAGGTATATGTAAGAAATTCTTTCATTCATTTGCTTTTGGGTGGAGTGGGAGAAGATGGATGTAATCATCAGGAATGTTAGATTATAACCACCTTGAACTATTCTGAGTGCAATGCTGAACCATCACCAAAGGAAGGGAAAAGCTGTGCAAGGCACAAGGCACAAGGCAGTGGCAGCTGCACTAACTGCAACTGGATTTCACTTACCTGAAGCTAGTGCCTCTTTGGGGTCTTTCTCATCTTTGAATTCAAGCCCCTGACATTTTCCCAGACTTTTCAGCTGGAAAATATCTTACAAGTCCAAAATCTCACCAAAATTTAGTGAAGGCTTAGTGTCTTGCCTAGTTAAACAGACAGCCATGCAATGTGGTATCAGTGGCACAAGTCCCTCTTTCACTTTAGATATTCTAAGAAACATTTCATACCTAGACACTGCTTTGCTCCATATACAGTCAGCCTCAATACGTTACAGCCTGTCCCAGAAAAAAAACTGTCCAAAAGTCGCCCCTAAATCCATTGCATCACTATGACTTATTGTCCAAGTTCAGCAAAACTGGAGGCTCAGCCAAGGGAAATGCGATCCAAAGGAAAACAGCAATAGCTGAAATGTATCCGGTGCACCAACAGGATGTGAATCCTACACAGCATCTTCCTTTTTTGAGAACGTATACTCTTAACATAATAAAAATATTGGGCTGAGCTCCCACCTGGACCATGTGTGTACCTCATAAAGGTGCTTAGCTGAATAGCTGGGGTGGTTTTCCATTTCATTGTGCAATATTCCCACAGTCGGATGTTCATTTGCACGGAGAACAAAGAGTGAAACATCCCAGTGACCAGAAAACAGCCACACACGAGCCAAACCTAGGAGCGGGTGGAAGCCTGCTCGGTGACCAGTTGATCCACACCTGGCTCAGGAGCTTGGGGATTTTGTACATGGTGCCGTGAGGATTTATGGGCACTCCATCTATCATTGCATTGGAGAAAAAAAAACAGAAAAAAAAATAAAATGGAGATTTTTATGAGCCTAGGAGGAGCTAACCTGGAAACATAATTGGCACAAATAGAGCTGTTCAGCCACAGTATTGCCACAATTCTTTTTATGCAAACGTGGCCATCCTGGTGGTGATTTCCCCACCCTCCTGGTCCCCAGCCTGGTGAGCATCCTCACCACCCTCTGGCTGGTGGAACACAAGCACCGCTGCGATTGCCATGCTGACAGCTTTATTGCCTCCCTGACCTTGCTATTTTTAACAAAACAGGTTATCTCAGTGATGTAAACAGATCTTCCTCGTGCAGTTATGTCATCCCTGCTGCAGGGAGCTGGAGCCTTTGGTCCTCACTCACTTGTACTGTTAAGTCAGATGTTTCAGGGACCCAGGAGCTTATGGCATTAGTCTTACAGAAAGCTGTCTAGATGGACAGAGTGATTTTGTTTTCCCCAGTTACTCAGAAAATACCATTTTACATCACTTCTTCAAACCTAGTTTGCCCAAACTGCTAGAAAGAGCTTGATTCTGACAGCTAAAGCTTAAAAGAGCATCAGTGCATCCTGACTGGGGGATGAGGGGAGATGCTTACGTGGGATGCTGGATTGACCAGGGATCAGTTAAATGTGTACTCCTGTTAGGAGTGAGAAAGTGGAGAGTACAACTTTTAGTGCATGAATAATTCTCTGGATTAAGTGCAATAAGTAGGTAAATGTCCAAAATGGCATTGTAAAAAAAATGGCCTTGCCCTCCCACTTTGCAGGTGCTGACTGCAAAATGAGAGTGGACAGAATGGCTGGATGCTCAGCTGGGGAAAATAAAATATTTCATCTGGCTGAGTGGTACAGTTTTATTAAAGACTTGATGTCTAGATTATCTTTTCTTTGGCAGAGATGGACATGGTTTCAGAATATGTTAAAAGTTTGGGCTAAATTAGAAAAGCCCTTAATGATTTAGTAACTGTTTATCCAAGATTCTCAGTGTGTAAACTATTTACCCAGGAGGACACGAACAAAATGGAAAATGTCAGTCTCCAGTTCTAAAATGCCTGCCTCCGATCCTAATTCCATAAGCAGAGAAGCACCCACAGCAAAAATTAGCACAGCTCTGTCAGGAGCCCTTTCTTCAGCTCCCATGAAAACAGAAGAACTTTTTCAAGTCGAAGCTGGAATGGGGAAATTAAAAGAAAAATAAACCCAAACCCCACAAATTATCCTTGAACTAATGCAGTCTGAACAAGGCCAATCATATCTAAGATGCTCTGAATCATTTCACTAATTTGTAGCTTTGTTGATCCAGTGTCAAGAAGGTTGTGAGACCCTATCACAAAACTGCCAGAAAGATGTCCTGGGTGCCTTTAAGCCTGAAGGAAACCTTAAAGGACATGCACTGAAGGAAGCAGTGTTCTCTCCTACTCCACTGCTCCTTCACAGCCCTTGGGAATGAAAGTGACCCTTATGGTCACTAAGGACCTATGTTCCCTTCAGAGGTGATGGAGATAAGGTCATCTGAGGCCTCCAGGGAGCAGCCAGTGGGTGCAAGCTGCACAGTGACACTGTTCCCATAACATCAGAGCAAGAGGAGGTGGGTTAGAGTGAAAAAGCAGCTCAGTTGCTCACCACTCAGCCCTTCAGCTTTGAAGGAGTTCAGATAAGCAAATTGAAAATGATGTCATGGCTCCCACAGGACGCTGCAATACGCTATTTGTCCAGCCAAAGTACAACTCTTATTAGTATGATATAACACAGTAGTTGGGAACTCAATAGAAAAAACAAAGCTGGAATTTAATAGAAAAAGCCCTATAGCTTTTAACTCGCTGCCCATAACACGCAGAGCTACTGTGAGTGTCTTAAACATGAAAACTCTGAAGACTAAAGAATTAAAGTAAATGCAATCAGCAGATTACTAAATACCAATGGGAAATTTAGAGCTATAGAGCAAAATCCCAGAGCATTAAAGGATTTACCTCTTGGCATTGATGAGAAGCAAATCTTTGGATTTCCATTTCTATCCTTAATTAGTAACTGAGATTTATTTTAGTCTAAACTAAGTCACAAAAGATAACACGCCCTCAAAGAAAATAGAAAGCAGTGTAATAAACTTCATAAAATGTCTTGTTAAAAAATAAGAAAAAAAGAATAGATTCAAATGGAAAATCAATTTCCAGTACTTCCATTTCCTTTTGTTTTCTTGTCTTCCCACCCATACTCAGCTTTTTTCTAATAACATTCAGCTCTTTGCTAGAGAGGTTACCGAGGGTGGTAACAAAGATAGCATTTTAAACCCAAAAGGGAGGCTCCCTTTTAGAAGGGACATTTTAGGAGTGTTCTTGCTCCTTCACAGCTTGGTTTTTGAAAGTTTGCTGTCTCCTTGCCCAGTTCCCAGGGCCCCTCACTGGAAGCAGGACCTAAAATGGATGATCTGTGCTTCTACATGGCTTCAAAAAAGCAGCTGCATCAAATGGAGATTTTATATATATAGAGAGAGATGCTTTGGGACAGGGGAAAGATAAAGCTTTTCTGTTTAACCAGAAGATCCCCAGCTTGATTATCAGATGTCCCCACATGCTGTTTGCCCCACCGGTGATGGACTCCCAGGAGCTGGCTCAGCAGGGGCATCCTGGTTTGCTGGCAGCATCCTGGCTGGGCTGGAGTATGCCCAGATGCCGAGAGGCACCAGGGATTTGGTGTCTGATTTCCTGAGCTGCGATACAGACTCTCACTGCAGAATTCCAAGCACAGCTCTTGCCGTGGTTTCAAGTAGAGCTGTGAAATATAAGCAGCTTGCTTCAGAACAGGAAAAGAAAAAGAGCCTGTGAGTAAAATCTGAAGAAATACATAATAAAGAGTCCAGTCCCAAACAAACCACATGCTTCAGCAAGAAGGAGGCTGAAGTACCATCTCCCTGCTGTTACCGACTCTGCTTTCTCTCCTTCCCTAGTGAACACAAAAATACATTTGGTCCTCATAAAAATTTACTGTGGAGTGATTTGCCTGTGATTCCCAGGCAGAGGCTGAAAAGCCACGTCCAGGCATGGTTGAGGAATGAAAGGGTGACATGCTAGTGATGTGAGGCAGGGAAAGGAGACCCATTTAAGGAGAAAGACTGTAGGAGGAAACCCTGTCTGTGTAGGTACAAGCTCAGTGTACCAAGACAGACAGCAAGACACATCTGAGCTGCTTGCTTCTTTGTCTTCCATGGTCAGAGGAAAGCAGGATATAGGACTGGAAAGGATCTCTTGAATCATCCAATGTATCTCCTTCTATGGCAGGTACTATGTCAAATAATTCTCATCACAAACTCAATAAACTCCTTTAAAAGTAAGTGATTCAATTATTTGCTCTGCTTTTAGCTACTGCAGCTGCACCAAAGCCTCATTCCAACATCTTCGACTGCATTCTACTCACCTGTGGAGACTGTTGGGAAAGAAGTTAGAGACACAAGGGAATCTTAGATAAAAGGATTAAATAATCACAGCACAAAAGCCAAAGTCAGCAAGCTTTGTCCATGAGCTAAAATACTCATAACAGCCTCAGATGTGCAACAACATATCCTCTTGATTTATCTGTTTAGCTTGGGGTGTACACACTGTATGCCAGTGGGGTCTCTTCTGTGCGAAGCCCTGTAGATAAAAGATTACCTTTTGCAGGGACCCAGCCTATTTAGCTCTTCTTCATTGCATTTGCTGACTTTGTATCTTGGTCCTAAGTTGTCTGAAGCCCCAAATGGACCACAGTATAACTGCAGTTCCTTTGTTTTCCTTCGTCTGTATTTGGAGGTGCTGGTGGGACAACCTGTTCTCTCCTGCCCATGTCCTTCTATCTCCTGCTCTTGTGCTCTGCAGTTGCTGTGGTGTGAAAGGGAAATGCTTCTCCACCTGAGAAGTCATCTGTGCCCCAGTGTTGAGCCATAGTTCAAGTACTATTTCTGTAGGTCTTGCCTGGAATTCAACTTCACCTTTTCAAACATGGCCATAAATTTCCCTCTGCTCCTCTTCTCCTACCTTACAGTGTGACTCAGATGACCTTGCCCAAACCAAAAGTGTTGAGGCCAGAGACAGGGACAAGGCTCTGCTAATCCCCAGGGCACACTGGCTGGTGCAGAGAGCATCTCACACATTTGCCAGGTAACAGGGAGTCAGCAGACATTGGACTGCCTCATGGTCCATGGGCTCTCAGGGTCTGGTGACTCCAAGAACCATATCTACAGATCTGTCCCTTCAGCAGCGCACTTGCTTCACAGTCAGGTCTTCAAGTCAAATCCAGCCCCGGCATCAAATAAATCCTCTAAGCTTATGAATCATCTAATGAGCAAAATTGCCTTAAGTACAGCCAACCACAGAAGTTTCAGAGTTGGTATTCAGGCCTCAAAAACTATTGTGTGCCTTAAAAATGATGAGTTTAAAACAAAACAAAACTGATTTGAATTTATTTATCTTGTAGTTTCCAGTGCCTTGGATTGAAAACTGGCCACTCAATGTCCATTGTCCAAGGTTTCATTCTGAGCACAAAGAAGGAGGGGTATACATCTGAAAATGAACACTGAGTACAGTTAGATGATTGAAGGACCTTAAGGTAAGTCATCAAATAACATGCAAAGTAAAATCACAAGTAAGCTCCCTGTCAACTAATTAATTCATGAATAATAATAATAATAAAAACCAAACAAAAAAACAACAAAGCAAATCATTCAGACAAACCACAAACAACAACAAAAAACCCACAACAAAACAAAACCAGACAAAAACAAACCAAACCAACCAACCAAACCCCAAAAAATCTCTACCACAACCTGCTAAAGAGTTACTTAACAAGTGCTAATATTTTCAAATGATGGCCATTCATTGGATCCTTATTCTCAAGGTGCATTGAGGTGTGGTCATTTTGAGGCATCAGTGGGTATCTGCCCACTGGAGTTCTCAGTCCTCTTTATCTCCGTGTTTAAGCAGCTCAGAGTCTTCAGTGTGTGTTGGATTTGTGACACCTCTGCTATCCCCAGGAGGGAAACTGCCACAGGGGAATGTGATGGATGAGCGCAGCAAAGCCACAAACTGAGGCTGACTTACGGGGTGCCCTGTGCTAACTCAGAGAGCAGAGACAAAGCAACTCCCTCACTTGTTTTTTTTAATTTGTTAAAACAACAGCTCCATACTCCCAGGGGCAAATGTTGGGAATAATTGCATGCCAATTGCACCGGAGTCCTGTTAACGCACCCACTGCCACCCAAGGGCTCCTGAAGGGTTAATCAGGAGGGCTCGCTGGAGTTCAGTTAATTTACAACTGGAGACCTTTATCATCTCACAGTGACATTGAGGGCTCACATTTCGCACTTAATTACTTGTTCAGCAATCACGCCTGGAAGAGATAGATGTGTTTCTGTGTTTAGCCCGTGCAGCTGTGAATTGTTTATTTACTTATTGTCAGGCCGGGAATGGCTGTAATTTAAAGGTTCAGATCTCTGCTACCCTGAGCGGTGCAGGTCTTCCTTTAAACACTTCCATATTGCCGCAGTGGAATTTCACTGGAGATGCCCGTGTTCTCCTCCTGTTCCGGGTAATGGGCCGGCAGGTGTTCCTGGTTATCGGCGACTGCGATTATTTACTCTAAACAACCGCTGCCAAGTTCACAATCGTAACGAAGGAGCCCGCGGAGATAAATTTGGGAAGGTAAAAAGCAGGCCAAGGAGATGAAGAGAGATGAATTCCAGTAACTCAGCTTCTGGGGAATGACTCGATCCCTATCTCGGCACTGGAATAGCTGAATCACAGCGGCTTCAAACAGTGGCTCGCAGCAATTCATAGGCCAAATGGTGCAATTACAATTGAAGCTGTCAAATGGTGACCAGATGGCTTTATCTTTCACACCAGAGGCCTAAGAAGTTGGTAGGTGTGACCTTTCCACATACCGATCCACCTGCGCAGTGCATGAGGTCGGCGAAACCCCGCGTTCCCGGCGCGCCCGGCCGTGTGCTCTGACGCCCATCCCGGGCTTTGAAAACTTCTGAGCAAAGCCGTGTCAAATCACCAGCGTCGGTTTTCACAGGGCTTTCCAGGTTGCATCACCCTCAAATGCCAAGACAGCAGCCGCCAGCAAGGTTGTTGGACTACTTCACCACCCATGGATAGAATCCGAGTAGTGTTTAGGTTGGAAAATGCCTTCGAGATCATCACGTCCCACCATCAGTCTAACTCTACCAAGTCCACTGTGAAGCTATGTCCCTAAGCACCATATCCACAAGACTTTTAAACATGGCCAGGGATGGTGATTCAAACACTTCCCTGGGCAGCTTGTTCCAGTGCTTGATGACCCTTTTAGTGAAGAAATTTCTCCTAATATCCAGCCTAAATATCCCCTGGTGCAACCTGAGG
>VWZY01004489.1:35585-53335 GCA_013399075.1 Chloroceryle aenea | reverse complement strand
AAAAGGGAAGAGTAATAATAAATATAATAATAAATACCAATAAAATAATAATTTTAAAATCTTGTTTTGACAAAGAAATCCAAAGAAGCTCCAAGCTCTCTCAAATACAAGTGAAATTCAGCTGCAGGGCTCACACTGCTTGCTTAAGACGACGTCTAGCGTGAGATAACCTTTTTTTTCCTATCAGATCCTCTCTAAAGTGCTTGTTCCCACCATAAAAATCCCCACGGTTTGAGGCTTTCTGGGGCACGGTTGTGCTCTGGGGCACAGCTCGCTCCCTGCCACAGATAAGCGGGGCTGTTCGCACTGTAATTGAGGCACAAGTGCCATAAACCCAGTAGCCATTAGCAACTGGTGAGTAAGTGTGCGGACTGTAAAGCTAAGTGTTGTATCCTTTAGATAAAGGCTTATCTATATAGCCATTAAACCCACACTTGCCTCTTTAGCATGTGGAGAGGCTGGGGGTGTGGGCTCCTATAGGAAAATATTTATCCTTTTCGGACAGGAGGATTTAATCCAGTCAGACTTGCCAGGAGAAACCCATTTCTTGTTTTTGTTTGGTAGGTTGTAATGCTGTGGATTAAAATCCTTAAAAGCTTGTGTTTGCCCACAAAACAAATAAAGGATAATCTGTGTGGATTGACAGGAGTCTTAATATCTGGTGTCTTTTCTGTCATTCCTCCTTGGTAAAGTGGATCATTTGACCATAAACACAGGCTGTTGATAACAACAAGCTTAAATATATTCCAGGGAAAAAAAAAAAAAGGAAAAATAAATGGATGATGGGACACAACACTACCACTTGTCCCTGAGGCTGGAGCAGGCAGGATCAGGTCCCTGTGGTCTAACTGAGCTAAAAGTCAAACCAGCAGCAAATCTCCCTCAGATCACCTGGATCAGGACCTGGAGATGGATACAGCAAGGAAACAACTGGGGACAATCTCTTTGTGCTGGTACCCACTGGTCTGATCCACAGGGTTAGGTCGGTTTAGAAAGTACTAGAGTGTGAGCTGCACAGAGTAAGTGGAAATAACAAGATTTAGGTCCTGATCTGGCATCCTCAGCCTTTCTCCTTAGAAGAGTTTTATCTACCTTACCTACTTAAGGATGCTCTCATGCAGTAAGGATACTAGAGACCTTGACCACCAGACTTTTATTAATGCAACCACAGCAGCAAAAAATCACCAGAAGGTGTTCTGTCATTTTTTCCTACTTGTCTCATCATTCCTGAAAATTTCCAACTTCAATGCAAACATTAGCAGCATTTGTTTGTTTTTTTTTAATATAGCTGAGGAAACTGAGGCACTAGGGAAAAGAAGAGGTTTATCCAAGGTGTCGTTTCAGTGGTAAAGTGCAGGATTAAAACACGGGTTATTTGCAGACCAGCCTGGTATGTTTATATCAAAGCAACATTGACTTTCAGATAAGAGGTCCCTGTCTGGGTCTTACTGAAAGGAATGGAAATTTTAGCATAGCTTTCAAAGAGAAAGCTGAGGAGACCAGTAAATGATTCCTTGCTATTGATCCTTTCTGAACAGCAATCTTTTTATTTTTAACATAAGCAAATCTCCCAGCCCCACCTGGGGCCTGGCATTTAGGGGGGGCTGTAGAAAAATGGGAGCACTCGTATGCTTTGGTCCAGAAGGAAGTAAAATAATCAGTCCTTAAGCAGAGTTTTCAAACAGGGAACAGCTTCAAGCTGAACAATTTCTCTCAACTGAAACTATACATTTTCAGAAGGTTATCCTTTTTGATGTTTATAAAATCCTAAAAAAAAAAAAATTACATTTTTTTTCTGGCATCAGAATGCACAAGAACAGCAAACTGAATTATTCAAGTGGAAGCCAAGTCATAAATTTCTGTGATAGGGCACACGCCAAATTCAGGGTAGAAATCTTACATGATTTACCTTCATCCCAGTACAATGAAGCCAGATGCCAAGAAAGAAGGTTTCTGTCAGTAGATGTCAGCTTTGAGGATAAGGCTGTGGATATCAACTCGCTATCTTCCTGTCCACATGATGAAAAGAAAATCCAGAGCCCCAGAAAGCAGGGGGAGTTTTTCCCACTGAGTTAAGTGGGAAGGGAAATCTCTTGATAAAATAACAATATTCCACTACTGTTGGCTTTGGTCAACTACTGTCCTGTGTTTGCAATCTGCCTTGCTCCAGCAACGGTCATTTAGATGTGGGAACCTCAGCAGCTTCATCAGCAAAGCACGTAAGCCAGGACTGCTCTCTACAAGTACCTGAGAGGAGGTTGGAGCGAGGAGGGGACAGCCTCTTCTCCCCAGTGACGTGGGACAGGGACAGAGGGGATGGTTGCAAGCTGCACCAGGGGAGGTTCAGGCTGGATATCGGGAAACATTTCTTCACTGAAAAGGTTACCAAGCATTGGAACTGTCTGCCCAGGGCAGTGATGGAGTCACCACCCCTGGAGGCATTTAAACAAAGTGTGGACCTGGTGCTCAGGGGCACAGTTTAGTGGAGAGCTTGCAGTGTTGGGTCAACAGTTGGACGAGATCATCTTGAAGTTCTCTTCCAACCAAAGACATTCTGTGATTCTTCGATTGCAGCAACGGGGCATCCTCCTATCAGTGAGATTTGAGGGCACTGAGTTCTGTGCAAAAGAAGCTGGTTTAGGCCAAACTTTCAAAGGTGTCCTCTGAGAGCTATGCCCAAAGGAGGTAGACACACCCCTGTGGGTCTGGTGCCCCAACATTTGCAGGTTGTTGATGTTCCTTCCAGGGGGTCCCATCTGGTATCTCATGTTTTCCTAGCACTCTCCTTGCAGTAAATTGGATGATTGACTGCTAAGGTTGAGCCACAATAGGACGTTCTTACCCCAAATATTATTCCTGAGGGCCTCTGACTGTTCCCTTCTGTGCTCCCATAAAAGCCACACTCCCACTTCTGCTCCTCTCCTGCATTTGGTCTTGGCAAAGGTGCTAAAAAAAGAAACGAATGGGCCACTAAGTAGTTTATTGCCATCATTCATTTGGGATCCACAATGACCCTGAGTACCCCCTGCCTTGTAATCACATTAGATGGTGCTAGCCCTCAGCCTGCCATAGAAAGGTCTATTTCATGTATTTCTGTGCTATATATATATAAAAAAATTGAAAAAATAAAAAAGCAGCTGAGGTAGGACATCAATTTTCCTGCTACTCAATATTTCAGGCTATAATTGCTGACTTGGTGAGTGCAACACAAGCCAGCTGTAATTCCAAAGGCTCCAGATGATTTTATGCTTTTTTATGACTTTTTTTTCCCCTCTTTTGCCTTTTTTTTTTTTCTCCTGGTTTGTAAGAAAAATGCTCAAAACTAAACCAAAACTAGGTCTTCAGAGCTGAAGCTTTAAATGACTTAGAGAGCTTCCTAACCAGCAGAGAAGAAATGAGCACAACCAGAGGGAGCAGACATGATGGTTCCCATAAATGCCCTTCTTCCAGGAGTATCTGTTCAGTAGGAATCAAAGAGCAATATAACAATCCATTTTGCATTAGAATTCATTTCCCAACTGGTCTCTTCCTTTCCTTCAGCTGCAGGTGGTTTCTGACCTGGAGATGGGGTTCAAGAAGCATCAAGCCAGCAGCAGCAAAGGCTCTGCTCCACCTGCCAAGGCGAACGCATCCAGGCTGGATGCAGGCACTGCACGCTGGGCTGCACATCCCCAGGCTGTCCCCTCTAGTGGTCTCCGTGTGCATTTTCTTCAGGAAAGAAAAAAACTGGGAGAAGGATTTTAGATGTGACTTCCATCTTCACCGAGCACACTGCTGAAAATCTCTGCAACACCTTCCCTGCTGTGCTGGAGGGGTGTCCTCGTTGTTTCAGTGTCTTACCCACTGGGAACAGGCTCTAGCCTGGCATTTAATAAAAGGAATCTAAAAAACACAGTGCAGCAAAGAAGCTCTCTGAAGAAAATGCCTTTTTCTTTCTTATTGCATATTCTCTAGGGTACTTATGGTATTTTTTGTATCCTTCTGTACTGCTGTGAATAATTATGACCTGATTACAATGTAAAAAATCATAATTAAATTGAATGAAATTTGTTTTAATTTCCATCTGTAAAGGCACATACTTCATGTCCCTAACATCTTCTGTCTCAGAGATTCAGATACCTTGACTTGCTTATAACTTTTATTTCCCACTGTGGTCAAGTGAAAGGTTGGACCAGATGATGCTCCCTTCCCACCTGGTATTCTGTGATTCTGTGATTCTCTCATGGGAAGAAAGCTGACCGTATTTTTAATTTTCCAGGCATGAAAGGGCAGAGAGAACTCCAGCCTAAAGCTAAAGAGGAGTTAATATATTGTGTTTATATTTTATAACTGTATGTCTTTTACTAAAAGTAATCTTCCTGAAATAATTCCCAGGCTATGGGGGAATAAATAATATAAATATAAGAACACATAAATATATAAACCATAAGTATAAATATAAACACAAACAAATATAACTACAAATAAAACCACAATATTAATATAAACCAAACCAATTCCATTATTGAGGGGCATGAAAGTTAAAGAATGAATTTAAAAAAAGATGAAGCACTTCCAATTTGCTCTTTATCATCATCACACTGATTTTTAAGTCTGCCACTGTTACAAAATAGGTATATAAAGTTATGAAAAGTCTGCCCAGATTTAAAACAAAGATAGAGACAGCACTTGGTTAGAAAAAAGAAATCCAGCACTGAGGGAATTGTTTATATTATGCTTAAAATTTCAAGCAACAGTTTTCTTATCCAGAATTGCCTTGGATTTTATTTTCCATTAAATAATGTAAATTATGCATATGATAAATGCCAGGAAGAAGAGTCCAGAGCTGAGCTCTTATTATGTACAGTGAAGAGAAAGAGAGAGAAGAGTGAGAACCTAGGTCCAGATCTAGAATGACCCCACAAACTAGTCCTCTCCAGTCCCCAGTCAAAGAAAAGTTGTAAATTCCTCATCTCTTGGGTATGTCCAGGTAGCTCAGACAGACAGACAGCCCAAAGTGATGACAGCTCAAGAATATGTCACCATTGGATTGCTCTTGGTCTGAAAGACCCCAGAGGGTTCAAACCAGGCTCAGTTGCTGATTTGGTTTTCCTGGGACTTTGCAAGTGCCAAAATCAGCTTGTGCCCATGTGTTGGGCTGGGATTTTTTTAGATTTTTTTTTTTTCCTTTTGATTTGCCTTTTAACATCAATTGAGTGCTGAACAAACCAGACACTGTGTGTGTGCGGGCACACTGCAGGGTGGTACTCTGTCTATGATACTACCCAAGGGGTCACCCCCAGCATCTGGGCACCATATCCACCCATTCTTGCTGTGAGCACATGGCCTTAATTCCACCTCCCAGTCCACATGAAGCACCAAATGTCACTTCTCTTGCAGCTGTGCTGGAGGTGTCCTATCAAGACCCAGGCATGGGCCAGAACATGTAGAACAATGGCCGAGAGCTGATAACCCAACACTCCTCCTCACCACCTCCTTGACCTGCTGAGCTAGGGAAGGAAGGGGGCAAAGCAGAGGCAGCTCGACTCTTTCTCACCTCCCCCGTGCTGCCTGGCAGCTATAACTTGAGGCATGTTCTCAGAGAGTTAGAAGGTTGGGTTGGATGGGACCTTAAAGACCATCTAGTTCCCACCCCCTTACTTATTTAATGTAGGAGGAGAAAGCCATCATGCTTCCCCATGACCAGAAGAGAAGGAAGAGTGGCAGGAAAGCAGGTCAGTGATATTGTCCTGCTGTGCTGAGGAGGAGCTTTGCTCCTTAAGAAATTTCCACTGGAGAAAACAAGTATCCCATGCAGCAGAGCTGCCTCCTTTGTTTCATCTCAGGCTTCCTCCCCAGCTCTTTGCCATGGAACTAATTACCCTTCCCTGGGAACAAGACGTGGCTCTAAATTAAATCAAACCATTTATTTGTCTGGGGCAGCTTGGCTAAGATACATCATGTGGTTTTCAGAGAAGTTGGTGCCATCTGAAACTATGTCTTTGCAGTTGTCACTCCTCATCATGAAAAGGAGAGGCATGGGTGCCTCTGTCAGATTGACATCCCTATTTGTGGGCCTTTTTTTTGCCCTCAAGGGAAGTGTTTCCATCCAGGATGGGTCTTATTTTCTTTATTGGTGTTATTTTCTTGTCCTCATTCATGGTCATCTTTTTGAAAAGACATTTTTCTATGCCATAGAAATCTCCAGGCACCCCAAAACATCTTCTTCCCAAAGTCTGATTTCTTCCAGGCCTCTCAAAATTGAGACCAGGTAAAGACCAGGCCAAGAAGTGTGTTCTAGGGAAGAATCCTGTGAATTTATCTGCATTTTTTCCATGCTGAAATAAAGGAGGGAGTTTTCTATCCACTTTGGGACTGAAATAAACCCCTTAGTGCCTATCCAGCCTTTCTCCTGGAAGTCCTCTTCACCAGAGAGATGACTCAAAACCACACCAGAAGGCTGTTCTGGGGCTTTAACACTTCCACCTTTTTCTATGAATGCACACTTTTTGATGGGAACTCATCCACAAGATACTTTGGGACTCATACAGTGAGGTTTGCTCCCTGTTTATAGTCTAGAATAGGGTTTAGTTTTTATAGATAAGCCACCTTTGATAGCAGGCTGTTGGGACAGCCATGATAGCCTTTGGTCCTAGGGCACAGAAAGGAGAGCTCATCAGACCCTCCTGAGAAGAATTCATGAAGAAATGAGATCAAAGGAAGTAATGAAGTTTCTGGGGGTGTGTTACTGGACGTAAGGGACTGTGTTATGTCACCAAATAAGCCGTTATACACGGGGACCTTCAAAAGAATTTCCATTTTTGAGTGTCACAGTGTTTCTTGTGAACTGACAAAAATAGCAAGTACCTCCAGGACAGATGGAGAAAGATGGTCCAGATAGCAACGTTCCAGTAATCCAGAACCACCCTGGAGGCAAAGTGGTAAATATGAACAAGACAGAGACCCATGATGGAAAGGGTTGGCACTTCAGGAGGCCTTGCTGAGCCATAGGGTAAATATTGGCAGGACAAAACACCCACTTTTGCATTTACATTGATGATTTTCCCCATCCCTAATCCAGTCTCCTGCAGACTTGCAGAAATAGTCCCCCAAGGGGGACACCCTCCCCTCCTCAGCCTGCAAGGGGTCTTTGCCACAGCCCCTGCTTTACACCGCTGCAAACACGGAGCGATGGTGAATTGGAGACACATTTTGGGAACGGGCTCCTGCTTCTGTGTTAGGTTAATTAGTGGTTTGCTAGTATGTTAACTGCTCTGCACATTGACCTCAGGCTGGTTCGTCTCTAATGAACAAAAGCAGTTCTGCAGCAACAGGTAACCACTGATTTCTCAGGGACTATAACTTAACTAACAAGCATTGAGTTACTGAGTCTCCCATCTGGCCAAGAAGTGAAAAAATCCTTCTTAGGAACTTCACCCTCTCCATCCCCTAAGGAAAGAGGTTATTAGAATGATCTTGAGTCTAATTTAAAACCCAAAGCCTGGGATAGTTTGAAACCTTCCATGTTTCTTTTCAATAAACTTCCCCAAAGCTGAAGTGACTTTTTGGACCATGGTTTAATGACTTCCAATTTTGTTTCTATGGTAAAATTCATCAAGAAAGAATTCACCTTTTGTAGGAAACCCCATTTTGATCAGGAAATGTATTTTTGCCAATGTTAAGTCCAGCTAGACAGGCTCTTGTCAGGAAGTAGGATAGGGCCAGGCTGAAAATCCAAGACTTTTTCCCTTTCCTGTTAGGATGTCCTTGCATTGACAGGTTACAAAGCTGAAACATGCTCCGAAACCCCCCAAAAACCCAACAACAGCGCACAGAGATGGCTCTTGGATGACCCAATGGCCTGGTTCCTATTTTTTTTTCCATGGGATTTAGGAAGAATTGCAAAGGCTGCGAGTCTTTGCAAAAGAAACGCTGCAAGCTGCAAGCAGTGCTGTCTGTACTGCCTGCCAGGAGTTTCGAGATGATCCCTGGAAACACATTTGGTTTTAATCAGGCCCCTGCACTGTGGAACATCCTGTTTGTCTACACTTATTATTACTGACAAATTATCCTCCTCCAAATCTCAGGGAGCATTCACTTTATCCTCATATTAAACCTGATTGGAAACAGTAGGTTTAATTGGACTCAGCATGAGGCCCACTCGTAAACTGCACCAGTTCCTTTTTTTATTGTGGCATTCACTAGATGTGTGAAAATACTATATTTCATATACAGACCCCAGGCTGCTACTGCAAGGGCTGTTGAAGACAATGCACAGATGCCCTGTGCTACATGAGCACCCTCTGCCCAGTCCTGGCATACCTGTGGCTGGGAAAAGTGCTGCTCTCAGCAGTGTGTGTCTATATATGTTGTTTCTGAGGAAAAGATCTGGCCCCAAAAACCTGTCTTCCATTGCTAGCCAAGCCCCGCAGCACTGCAAGGGTCTGCTCCGCTTCAGACGAGGTCAGGAGCTTGAGGGAGATGGAGAAGGCAGTGCAGGGTGTGGAGGGTTGTCTTCTCCTTGGTCTTGCCAAGAAAAATGAGCATCATCTTCTCATCAGCTGGAGGCTCTTTACTAGGAAAATCCTATTGAGTTGAGCAAACCCAAAGGGCTAAAGGTATGACTTGAATATATCTGGACTTTGTGTGAAGGGCTTATTATATGGGAGAAGAGCTGAAACTCCTGTGGCTGATGGAACCCACTGTTCCATGATGACTGAGAGCAGGTTTACATACTTTGTTAATGCTCTTAGATCTTCCCAACATCTCTGATTTTCCCTTGCCTGGGTTGACCCTCCAGCAGTTGTGCCTCACCCAGGTGTGCACTGCAGGGAGAGTCAGGTGTTCCCAAAGCAATGAGAAAGCCCAGTGAGGTGTCATGTAGTGGCAACCTTGGGTGGAAGCCCAGAAAGTGACCTCATGTCCCACCTCGTCTAGAGCTGCTGGCAGGAGCTGAGCTATTAAGTAACCTCTTTCCAGTGTCCTGGGTGTGGAAAAGCATGAGACAGCATGATCTGTCTGGGTTTCAGAGGAAGAGGAAAAAACAAACCAGAAGAAGAGAACCCAACCTCTTTGCTGTTTGTCTTTGCATAGTTTGGGATTATTCATTAGGATCCAAAGGTGAGAAGGTGTGATCTGCTGAAATAAAACTCTTCATGATAGTGTGGTCTATCCTAAGTGGGTAGAATAATACCATTCAAAGGATTATCTTTGGTAAGATATTATATTATACTGAATTTAAACAGCATTTACAAGTTCCACACCTGTATATACCTTGCTCTGGGAGCAAATCTAGGGTGTTTTTGATGTGTTCCCAGTTTGTAAGCTGTTTCACCCTGTGCTTGGCCAAAAAAACCTCTTGGAAATGATAAAAACATCACATGGGTTGTTGATTAAGGCTCCCTACCAGAAAAACAAATAGAAAAGGAATTGCAAAGGTAATGAATATGCATAAGACGAAGACTTCTCCCAAATCGTGCCAGAGCACAACTCTTAGATCTTTCTCCAAAACAGCCTTCAACAAAATCTGTACCTAGAATCACAGAATCATTTTGGTTGGAAGAGTCCATCAAGTCCAAATGTTAACCCAGCACTGCTAGGTCACCATGAAGCTATGTCCCTCAGCACCATTTTTAGGTCCCTCCAGGGATGGGAACTTCTGCCACAGCAGAAGGCTTGCTTGTAGGTGGCTGTGATGTTGGGCATGTTTGGCCCAGCTGAAAATCATGCCCATCTGCTCTGCTATTAAATATCAGCCCTCTAAAGCTATAAGCAGATGTGTCTTCCTCGAGTAGTAAGTCCTCAGTGCATTTCTGGAGGCCTCCCAGATGTAGCTCTGGAGATGGTCCCTGATGTCCATCAGATCCTCCTGTGGTGCAGGCAGAAGATGTGCAACCAGGGTCAACCCGGAGTCATGAACCAAACATGCAGCCTTTCCCCTCCTCTGCTTCTCATAACCCTGAGTATTAATTTCTACCACGTCATTTTTGGGTCCTCTCTTCTTCGTGCACCTTATTTTCTTTGGTATGCACCCGGCATATGTTACTTTGGGTATTTTTTAACCAGACAAATCTGCAAGTGAGTTACGGCTGAGATACCGACGTACGCCACAGAGTCAAGGCACCCGGCTTTCCCTGAGAATTGTTCCTATCTTTCCTGGTGCAACACGTTTCCTCTATGATATTTTGAAAGAAAACACACTGCAGTGGTTAGAAGAGATGTGGAGCTTCTTACCAGATGGAGGTGGCCTGACAGCTTGTAAAAAACCCCTTTGCAAACAGTTAGCAGTAATGACAACTGACCTCAATTACTGAAGCCTTTCATTTCTCCATCTGTGGAGCACGCTCACGACGGAGCAATGCTGGGGTGATAAACAGGCACATGGAAACTGTCCCTGTAAAACCATAATGCTTTGGAATATATATCCCACAAAACAAAGCCTTTCTCATGCTGTTTTCCCCCCCCCCCCCCCCCCCAGTCCAGCTTTGGTACTGAACTTTCCATTTTCAACTGACCAACATAAATTAAAGCCAAACATTGGCATGGAGAGGAAAGATGGAGAAAGTTGACCATTTCCCTCAGGAGGTCAGCCACAAATTCCTGCTGTTGTCTGAGAAATGATGAGCTACTCTTTGGAGACATGACTTAGATCATTTAGTGTCACAGGGAAACTTTTCAGGCGTTTCAACAAGGGTTGAAATATGTTGTCTTCCTCCCCCACCCCCCCTTCTTTATAAATATAGTTTTAGACTATGTGTGTTCTTTTTTTTATTATTATTATTTTCCCCTTTTTTTTCTTTTAATACAGCCTTCCATACAAGAAGCTGGTTGTACATGGTGCTATTTCCTTTGGGCAATCTTACAAGAAATGTTCCCAGCTTGCTTCATGCCACTACAAATATCTCTTTACCTCGGAGAAAAGGGCACATCATTCACTTTGCAGGTCTAAACAAATCTGACTGCTTAGAGCTCTAACAGCTCTGGGTGACAAAGTACATCAAGGAAAATATGTCATTCCCCCTTCATCATTATTCTCACTTTCATTATTCATAAATATAGAATATAAATCCATTGCTTGTAAATGGGCTATCTGTCATGGGAGACAAGCTAGCTGGAGGTTGCCTCCCAATCCACCTCGCTGAGTTTCGAGACAAATTTCCAATCAAATGGAAACTCCAAGTGAGAAGGAATGAGGATTTAGAAGATCTTGTAGGTGACATTTCCAGACAGAAGGAAAACAAGCTTCCAATTTCACCTAAAATGATAAATAAGGAGAAATGGTTTTGAACCTTCATGAGAGGCTTTTCTGGTTTTCACATTTACAATGTCTCCTTGCTGACTGACTTAACAGATGCAACCCATATTTAGTAGGGATAAGTAAAATGCTTCAAGACGTCGTAAATGTTCATCAAAAACTCACACGAAGCCTAAAATGAGCTTTCTGCTGAGGTTCTTGAAGCTGACTTTTTAAATTCCTCTTCATCATGTAACAGCTCTGGCCCCACTTTCATCCCTGGATTTCATCCAGGGAAAGAAGTCAAAGAAATTTCTTCTGCTGAGATATTTATTGCATTTGCTGTTCTAGGAAGTATTTGTAACTTGTTCAGAGTTCAAAATATCACCTCAAATCTTGCAGACTGACCTATGAACCTGTTGCAGATTCATTTCTGAGGGAGGTTTAAAACACAGGTTTGAAGCTTTTAGAGTTTTTTGGGGGAGAGAAGATAGGTAGAAATAACTGCTCTTGCCACTAATTCTATTTTTTTACAAATGTCTGAAACCAAATAAATAAATCCCTCAAGACATCGATCTTATCCCGGGTCTGTGGGTTGCTTTTTGTTTTTTTGTTTTATTTCTATTTGAAATTAAATCTTTCTTTCCACTGTCTCTTGCAATTACAGTAGGCTTCCACTTGACACAAGGGATCTGGATGCCATTTGGGATCACCTTGTTTTTTATCTGCTGGTGAATTGAGGCAAATCCCACTGGTAGGATACTGGTGGATTAGCCAATAACATCAGCATATTTTTTATGTCCTTGACTTAAATACTAATTTCTAAAGCAGGTGCTGTAGAATTTTCCTTTTTGCTTTTTTTCCCATTGCAGATTTACACTTCACTCCTCAATTTCTTAAATAACCCACACCCAGTGTAATTTAATGGTACGTAAATCCACCAGCCCTTTTAGAGGCTGCAGATCATTTAATTGAAAGAAGCATCTGGGGACAAGGGGAAAATCCTTCTGTGAACTCCCAGACCCCGCTTCCCGCTGTATCACATCCACTGAGACCCAAACAAGAGGTGCTGAAATAAGGAAGAAAGTGTCAGGAGAAGGTCTCCGAGCACCGTGCCGGGTGGCAGACCACCCTGTGTGCTTTCAGAGGTCACTGATCCAGCCTAAAAGCCAAAAGCAGACTGAGCACATTCCCAAGCAGTGAGCACCAGCAAGGCACTGTGTTTTACCTGGTTAAGACCATCTCTGTAACATGTTTTTTTCCCTTTCTGGGAGAAAAAAAGGTCCTCTGAATTGTTTTTAAACTATAAACACAATATTAACAATGATAACAGCATCAGTGACATTAATTGTGGTCACAAATGACATACTGGCCCAAAACTCTGAAGCAGAAGACTTTTATCCACCTCTGATAGTAGGTTTGGAAATATTGACCATCATCGATGCAAGGAGATAATGATCCTGCATCCCTAAACATGGGTATTTCTTGAAAACTCTTTTTTTTTCCCTCACTAATATTTCCAATGCATTTGCTTGAGTGATGAAAGAAGCATTTTTCTGCAAGTAGCATTTCCAGGAAGAGTTCATGGTGGCTCACAGCTGAGCATCGCTGAACAGATGGGATAAAGGAGGGGGATATTTTCTGTACCACTTGTGAAAAACTGATGCTTGTTGTGTCAGGATGAACCCTAGCACTGGAGGTGTGAAATTTAATCGTAAGAAAAAGGATTACCTTAATGAACAGATTCATGCATAGCAGCAAGTGAGCCTGTGGTGGTAAACAGCAAATTCATCAGATGTGGAGCCTGCGTGGGTTTTGGTATAAGAACAGACACATACCTTTCTGCAAGAAACCTTCCTTCCTCCTCAGCATAACTCCTCAGCTGTGGAAATATGGGTTCAATTTGTTCTAAAGGTGCGTTATGAAGCTGGAGTTTGAAATTAGGCATTTAGAGTTTCAAAGAAAAGCCGTCTTTGGGCAGGGAGGAACTTGTAATTTCGTCAAATTACACAGAAAATGAAATTGGAGGAGCAATAAAGTGCCTGAAATGAGGTAGTGAAAAGTTCCACAATGAAAAACCCCTATGTGCTGCACACGCAAAAAACACGTTTCCGTTGCCTTTACTGAATTCTGCACATTTTGCCACAAGCAATAATGACAAAGTCTTGCTTTCACTCTTAAATACACGGCTCTTTGTTTAACTGGTTTATGTTAAAATGGGAGGATAACCATTCTCAGTTGCATTTTGCCTTTCCCTCCTCCTTAACTGTTCAGATTTAAGCAACATAATTTGATTCAGACAGGTAAATAATCCTTACTTCTGTAAAAAAAAAAAAAGATTAAAAAAAATCAGCTGTTATGAATTAAACCCCATTTTTCCCTAACCCCAAATAAACATAAGTCAGCCTGCATTTGATTGTAATACCACACTTGTCATTTCAGATATAGCATGTTGGAAGTTTGTTGGTTTGTTGTTTTGCTTTTTTCATCTTCTAAAGGCTTTATTGGAATTCCTCAGACGAAATTTGCTGTGGGTTTATGATGTCTTCATTAAAAATCAGAAACCAAATGGATGTGAAGGGCTACGATAGAAACAGGAAATAGAAATATCTTGCAAGACGTTTTGTTTTGAAGCTGCTTCTGTTTCAGATGCCCTTGAACTTTGTCACACAGTAGTAATTCAAGGCCAAATGCAAAGTACTAAAGCACTTAGTAAATTGATTTTGGGTTGCCAGTTCTAGTTGAGACTCATGGGCAGTATTGTTCCTCCCTTACAGTAAATCCATAGTAAACCTGATGAAATGCTTAAGTTTTCCCTGATTTTACACTGATACAGTCAGGGAAGATCAGAAGGGAAATCTCACTCATTAAGCACCAGTGATGTGTCTCCAGAAGAGTTTTATTTCAAGTCATTGCAGCTTGTATTTAAAACTGGCCCAATGCAAAATTACAGTCACTTTTATCAGGATTTTGAAAGTCTTCTTTGTTTGAATTGCAGAGTAAAGCAGAGCCCCAAGGGAAGACCATGGCCAACAGAACCTGTAAGCAGGTGGTGTAAGAGCAAATTTCAGACCCTGGCATCATCCTGAATCTGGGTAAATCATTAGAAGGTGTCCATAAATTAAATGAGTCTATAATCAGATTAATTTTTTTACTAGCAGTGTTTTATGTCTGAGTACTTAAAGACTGCTGCAGAGAGCATGGAGTGGAGTCTTCTCTGTATTTCCAAGCTGATAGGAGAAGAAGAACTGGGATTGCATTACAGCAAGGAAGCCTCATATTCAAAATTAAAAAGGCTTCCAAATGACGAGGGTGACAAAACATCTCCCTGTCACAACGGCTGCAGAGCTTTAAGGAAATGCTGAGTATTTCTTCTGACCAAACATTTTCATTTTACCATTTCTGTGTGAATATCAAGGTCACAACTTCAGTCTCCAATCATTTTTTGGGTCACTTTTACCTTGTCTTCCCATTCTGTGCTGAAGTGGCGAAACACTATCCAAATATATTCAGGATCAATGAGTAATAACGTGAGCTGTAACTCGGTGTAGGTGTTTAGATGGCAAATGGTCACGATGTGAAGCTTTTAAGGCATAATCAGGAGAGGTGAAAGGGAGCAGAAAGCGAGCAGAAGTTAAACATGTAACCTTCTTCCTCAATTACCTCCCAAATCCATATGTCCGGTATTCACTAGCCCTCATTTACACTAAAATAGACCCGTTTTACTTTCCCTTTCATATTTCACCCTGCTGGAAGGTAGCCCACTTTCTTATGTCAGATTTGACAGGATGTGAATTATCTCCATCCAGCCTTGACAGAATTTTGTGCGCAGTGATGTAATGCTCCAAAAAGTCTGGTTAAAAAAAAAAAAAGAGACGCTGCTTATTAAAAGGAAAGGAAACAAACCTCTGTTTGACAACCAGTGGCTGAGTATCAAGGAGAGCTTTCTTAGGAAAAAAAAATAAAAAATCATTTATGACCATATGAATTACTATTATTTATTCAGGGGGAAGAAATGGCTATTGAATTTTTAACTAGAATCGGCTGGCCGAGCAACCTACAAGGACCAGGTATTTTGGGCATGACTTCCAGGTAGATTCAGACAGGAAAGGCTCAAGCCTGTTCCCTCTGGGATCAATAAAACCACCAGAACTTGAGTGTGAGATGGAGCAAGCCTAGCCTGCAACATTCCCCTTCCTCTCCCTCTGGGGGAATCTACCAGCACAGCATTACCCCACTTCTCGAAATCCTCTTTTCCTCCTTTTTTTCCCCCATCTCCCATGGATGTAACATGCTCCTGTGAAACCCCGACTCTGTCATCCCTTCTGCTCCGAGCCCTTGCAGCCAGGGCTGCATTCCAGCGGTGCGATCTGAAACTGTATCCCTCTAAGTTCATGAAGGATTCAGCATGTGTGCGTGTGGACTTGTGAACTTTTACCTTTTACCTATCAGCGATGCCGCTCGCTTCACCCTTTCCTTCCCCTGAACTCACTGGAGGTAAGCGGTGGAGACCTGCTCCGTGCCATGGAAAGGTCTCCAGCATAGAGTCATGGTGAAATAGCTCCTTATCTACATGGTTTCCTTGCTGGGTTGCTCACCCTGGGCTGATGCTGGAAATATTGGAGGGTTTCGCAGGGAGCTCAGATGGATTTGCAGATTAAAGCCCATTTTGCACGGTGTGGGGGAGACTGGCAGCCCTGGCAGCTGCCTGCTAATGTCACTTCTCTGCAGGTGATGGTACCAGGCAGAAGAGGAGACAGGAGACTTTCTCCAAGAGTGGTTTAAGTCTCTAGGGTCAGGAGGGTTTCTGGCAGACAGAGCTCACGCTGATTTCAATGAGTAATATCCCTGGTGCTGAGTCCAGGGAATGTGTTCAACGCGGGGAGGTGGAGGGAATTGATCTCTTTTTGCAGTGTTTCCTTCATTAGGATAAATTACACCCCTGCTCTGAGACTGATGCTTTGAGAAGTGGGAGCTGCAGGGTGTCTTGACTCACAGCCCTGCCTCTGAGACACCAGAGACCACATTTAGGGACTGTAACCCAGGGATGACGAAAACTCATCTTGTGCCAGAATTTTGCTCATATTTGTCTTTTAATCAGCAGAGTGCTGCCTGGAGACAGCTCCTGAGGCAGACTGTGGGGTGGCAACAGGATGCTTAAGCAGCTCCTTGAGCTCTCCTTCACTTTTGCAAGACCACTTTTATTTCAGCTCTCTTTAGTTTACATCACTGCAGCCCACTGCTCAGTCAGCTGATGGCAGCGTGCTGGGCTGCCCCAGCCCCAGCTCTGCGAGGCCACCGTGTCCATAGCTCCCATGGGAGATCCCCACCAGAGCTTCTCATCAAGGCATGGTGGGATTGCAAACCTCGAAGGGACTCCCAGCAAATGGACCACAGAGGCAGGAAATGACAAATGGATTTAGCAAATGACAGAGAGACACCTTAACAGACACCTGGGTGCTGCTGTGCATTGCTGCAACCCATCTTGAGCTGAATTAAAGGCATCAGCTGCAAGAAAGCGATGTAGCAATGAATGTTTCTGTCCATGTCTTTAATGGATATGTTCAAAATGGTCTTCAGCTTGGGTCTTTCAAGCCTTTCAACTAATAATATAGATGCTCAAGACAGGAAGCAAAGAACCACCAGCAGCTATCCCACTATTTCTAATCTACATATATCACTTCTATTTTCATAAACCATGTTGCTGCTCATCCAAGGTGGTTTTTATGGAAGAGATGGCATGTCCATCTATATATATGCATATATGATTACACGTTGAACTCTTTTTTAGCAAGAAACTTAGATGCCAGTTCACTTTTACTTTCCCCTGTTTAATTACAAGATGAATTTGGTTCCTGGGGAGGTCAGGCTGACTGCAATGGTTACAGCCAGACATATCGCAATGTCAAGCTTTCCCACGCAGATCTCTGCCAATGTCTCCCAGCCTTGACCTTGAAACACCCTCTGCCATTCCAAACCCTCAGTGAAAGCTGAAAAATGTGCTGACACTGAAATCCCTGCTGTACAGAGAGATGCAATATGTGGGGACATTTCGGAACAATCCTGCTCGTTTTGCAAGGACGCTCCTCAGCTCCAGGTGCTGGGTGAGAGCTGGGTGCTGTGACAGACGTGTTTTGTCACCGTGGTGGCATTTACACACTAATGACACTTAAATCCAGTTGAGCCCTATTTATCTCTATGATCATCTCAAGTGAACTGCTTAAATCTCAGGCTCTTAATTCTGGTTCCTTTTGATTCGTGGCGAAGTAGAAGAGCTACAAGTGTGCTCTGACTCCAGGGTGACTCCAGTGATTTGGGAACCCGGGTTGTTATCTCTTGTCAGTCCTCCACAAATGCGTTTGCAATCTCAGGGTCCAACTGGAAACATTTGTCAGTGCCCCTTACATAATACCAGGTTTTATGGAAAAATTGAACCCTCCAGTACACGCGGAGGAAATTCCAGAGTGAGCTTACTGACAGACATGTCTTGGAAGTTAGCTAGTTATTTTGGCAGAGGCCCAGGATTATTTTTTTTTCT
>VWZY01004489.1:2341-26493 GCA_013399075.1 Chloroceryle aenea | reverse complement strand
TGAAGTCAGAGAATGATGGGAAGGGAGTTGAGATTTGTTCCCTGGCCCTGTGGCTGGATGATAGCTCACACTTGACCCTCCCTGATATAGCTGGAGGAGTGTTAACCACCACCACCTCACACCAAGGACTAACTCCAAGGCATTGGCCTTGAATCAACCACATTCGATGCTCATGTGCCTGTTGCACTTGCTACTTGGAGAGCAATCCTTGGCAGAAAGACAAGGGACACTGTAAGGGTCAGAGAGATCTCAGACAGCAAGAACTAAACTTGCCAGAGCTCTGCTGTAAAACTGTTTCAAGTGTTGGTCACACAAGAAGTCTTTGGAAGGGTTGTGACATGGGTCCATCACTGCCCTGGTTGAATAGCTGGCTGAGGCAGCTCAGTCTCTTTCAGCCCTGGACCACTTGGTCATTTCTCTTCACTGCTCCACTAGAACAGATTCCTCTCCTCCAGAGATTCCATTTTTCTTGTGATTTCCTACCATAAAGCAGTCAAACTTTGTTCTGTGTTAGGTTAAGCAAAGCAGCCACACAAAAAATACATTAAAATGAGTGGCATATTGCATATATATGAATGCATAGCATAAAAAATCTCAAAAGGAACAAGATTTTTATTAAATATGTTACAAAATTTAAGAGCCTGGCAGCCTCCACCTGCTGCCTTGACCTGCAAGTTGTTCTTCTGAGGTTTAGTCAGAGACAGAAATATTATCAAGCAAGAGTGAGGGAGAGAGACTTTCAGTGCAATCACTGAGTATTAATGCTGTTGTTTCAAAAAGCTTCCATCACCCCCCTGCTCCTTCCCATTTGCATTCTGCAGGACACACTGTTGGAAGAGGTCTAAGTAGAACCGGTCAGGCTTTAATCTTCTCAAGTCATGGTTGAAGTGAAAAATAGAAGAAATAAATTAAAAAAAAAAAGAATTTTGGTTACAAGTATTGAGAACAGGAATAAGAGAGAGAGGCAGATGCCAAGACATGATGAAAAAATTCTGTTTCTTCTGCTCACTGCTCATACTGCTACTCATGTTTCTCTGAGAGTGGAACTGAAGCTAATTAAAACAGGTTTCAGCCATCGACTTCATAGCTAAGGCTTGCACAACAAGATATGCAGCTAACATAAGGCAGCACCTCTATGCTAAGCACCACACTCTACCTTGGAGCTAAAGTCACTGGAAGTCTTTGCACTGACAGCTGAAAGAGCCAGATCCATCCCAACCTCATCTCAGGGAACTCAAAGCACATGTCCTGTTCACAGCGAGGGATCCTCAGGACCTCTCACACCACAATGGATACTGAAATGATGTCAGTGGCAGTAACTCAGGCACTGGCACAAAGGACTGACTGATCTGGATTTATATGTCCATGTTCAGACTTGAGGGAGAGAATTTAGCAAGACACCCCTCCTACCCTGAGTCCACTTTTCACGTGGCCCAATTCTTGTCAGCTTGTCCCCTTTGTTAGGAAAACCTTTCTCATCATTTCAAAGACGCTCAAGTGAAGACTTTAACAGGAATCAAGGATTACAGAGACATCTGGCTTTAAATAGCCCCAAATCTTTCAACTTCAGCCTTGGCAGAAAGCTGGGGTCCACTGGGGAGGATAGTTTATAGATTGCTTGCAGAGCCCGGAGTCTCGGCGCCAAGCCCCGATGCTATGGTTGGATGTGTAAAGAATATTGTACAAGTGTTTGAGTGCCGAGGAGGCTGGCGAGCTTGTGTCCTGAACAAACCTCTTTTCCTTCTTTGTCAGAAAGCTGCTAGCTAATTACACACATGTGACATAAAATGAAGTTTAACAAAACACTTGCCAATATCCAGCGTGCTCCAAAGGAGCTGTTTGGGAGACTTGCTTTACTCACGTTGGGTACCCATCCCTTTGCCTCTTTGATGGGAAATAAAGACAGTCTAAGCTCTAAGGCTGCAAAGCAAAGAGCAATCCCATTTAAATTTCTTTCAGTGTGTGGGGTGTGTTTTTTAACTTTCTGAGCTAGCTTAAACTGTTCCCCTAAGAGCTATGCAAATGTAATGGCTAATTTGACAAGCTTGAATGAGTCATCTTTCAAAATCATTATTGTACAAAACGTAACATGGTTTGGAAACTGTCTCCTGTCTGTGTAAAGTGATATTTCTGCTTTTTGAGTCAGAGGCAGATGCAAATGTCCATGTTTCTCTGCTTATACAAATACTCACACGCAAGAATAGTTCTTCTTTACACAATGGAGTTAGCAGTTGGAGCTACAGACTCTTTGCAGAAAGTATTTCCTAAGTAAAGACCTGCTCAGGCTTCTCTTCCAAGGCCATCTTTTCAAGGAAATAACTGTAGATGAAAAGCACACAATTTATTTTTCAGTGTATTTTGCCATTAGTACAAAAATAAATCGTGGCATCTAAGTAGACCGGGTTGGAGAACAGGTGGTGCTAAAGAAACTGGTTAAAACTACTGAACAGTAAGAGGCACTTCATTGCTGCCAACCTATGACGAGTCCAACGCTACATTAGTGTTGTGTAGTTTTTGGACCTTCAAAAGGAAGTGTGTAGCAAATTCCTCGTGAGTTGAATGGAATAAGAGGGAAAAGGAGGAAGTGCTGAGTGGTTGGTAGAGGAATACCACTTGTGCTGAGCATAAAAGAGAAGACAAGGGAAAGGAAAACTGGACTTGTGCCATTACATTTCAAAGGAAAAAGTCATGAGGCAGTGAGGGGGTGGGCTTCTGAATATCTCAGCATAAAATAAAGTTTTGGATTGTGCCTTGCCCCTGCCAGATGTTTAGAGCAGTGTCTGTGCAGATAGAGCGAGAACTGGGAAATCAGAGAGATGCTTAAAAGGCTACTTTAAGGTTGGTGGTGTTGATGGAAGAGATGTAAAGACCAAGGTGGAAATAGGGCCCCGAGGCAGAGGAATTAGAAAGAGGTCAGTTTTATTGTGTGGCAGAGACCTCAGAAGTGCTGGTTTGAAAAGAACAAGTTGGACTTGAAGAGCAACTGCTAAATGGGAGGAACAAATAAAGAAGAAAAAGGAGGATGAGCACATTAGGATCTTTGTCCAGCAGAAGAGAAGATTATGCAACCAGGCAGGACTTTTAGGTACGAAGCATATGGAGAAAGAGGAAGACAAAAGCTCCAAAACCTCAGCCAACATGGTGATGAAGGATGCTAAATAACAGATCTAAAAATGCTGGGAGAACCAAAAAGACTGAAGAGTTGGATGAGCAATTCCAAGAGAAACAAGCCAAAGATTATGGAGGAAAGTAAGTGCCAGTGGTAGAAATGGCACAACAAGGAAACATCTCCATGTTGAACATTATTTCTGAGAAGCCCAGAATGAAAGCAGAGCTGCAGAATAATTGCCTAGAAAATATTATCCACATGGACAGTTAACCACAAACATAGCAACTAGGGTATCTGGGAAACAAAACAATGTACCCACTCGTCCTACCTCACCATGCTCCAGTGCCCAGGGAAAGGCAGCTTTCCACCTGAGGACACCAGTCAGACCTGGTTGTAACTCTTGAACATCTGGAAATCCCAAAGAATGGTACTCAAGGGGTTAATCTGTCCTTATATTTTGCAACTGGATTAGTCAGCTCAGCTTATCCTTGTCCCCAAACTTCCCCAGTGGTAACTGCAGCATGTTTATAAAAATAGCAAACAAATCATTTGACAGTGAGGGCTGGAAGTAAAAATTAAAAAACACCATCCTTTCCCTATTAAATTTTGATAGTCTCCCAAAGGCTTTCAATATATTGCACACGTCCAAGCTCTACCACAGAATAATTGAATCATAAAGACTAATACCACGTGTCTTTGGAGAGCATGTGCAAACTGGGGAATGCTGAGGGTGGACACGAGTACAGGAGGACATGGCACGCTTATCTTCAAGTGGGTGGGAGAGCAGTCCATGTCCTCTTGCAGCCCAAGGGGTAGCTCCTCTCTGGGAAGGGAGCTCTGCTATGGGTTCAACTATTTTAAAAAACATTAGTGTTTTCTTTGCATGGCTTAGATATTTCAACCCTTCCTAACAGACAGCAAACAATTTTATCAGCCCTTCCCGGGCTATTTTGGGGGAGTAGTCTCAGGTGAGGTATGGGGTAGTTGCACTAGATCCCTGGGAGTGTGGTGATGGATCCACAAACTGCCCAGGGCTGTCCTCCAATATTTCCTTTTTCTCAGACACTGATCTGAGCTGAGTTTTGGACTTTGCAAATCGGTATCTGGCTGAGCTCACTCAACAGCCACAAGTTCCCAGATCTGTAAGGAAAATTTGGCTGGATTCAAGTATTTTTAGGCCTGGGCTTATGTATGGGTCCTATGTAGAAGAAAAAAAGTTGCAAATAGCAATGGCCAGGTTATAAAAAGCTGCTATAGCTGAGTATAGCAATGGTGATGCCAGTGCAGTGACACCAGGGGGAAACCCATGAGACATAGAGCTTTCCACAGAGATCTTCCCCTGATGAACAGCAAAGCTCACTCTCCCTCTTCGATGAACATGTTGGCTCCATAAAGGATGATAAATGAGAGAAAATAAAAGTGAGAAAACATTAGCAGTCATGTTACAGTCAAGAGGATCATGTTCCGTAAGTCCAAGATTTGTACTTTCAAAGCCAACGTGAGGAGCAGGACTTCCCTTCCCTTAGACCCCTAATAAAGCAAAACTGTCCAAACATCTCCAGCTGATCCTGCTTCGGAACTCTTTGAACTTTCCCTACAGAAGGAGGGGAGGTTGTCATTTTTACAGGCAATGTAAAAGCTCTTCATGTTAGAAAGTCTGAGGGAAGCTTTGGCTTCAGTCTAAAAGCTTCAGTGCTTTATTCCAGAGATGACAACACCCAAGAACAATGTGTTTGCAATAGCAACACTGCTGGTTAACGGGACAACCAAACTCTTGCTGGAGCTGACCTTTTTTCATTGATTTCACTGAACTAAGATAATGGAACGACAAACAAATCTTTCTGAATGCCTCTCTTTCTTTAAAAAAAATATATTTCTGAATAGGAAAACCTGGATTTGATCCAAAATCACATAGAATTTTTTTTTTTTCCGTGCACCTTATGGACTTTATGAACATTTCAAATAAAATTCACCTGTAATCACACACTGCCTGAGGTTATAAGGGTTGGATGTTCCCTTGTAGACAAGGTTAAGCTTTTTCTTCTAAAGCATTTAACCATCTTAAATGATGAAATGTGTCCTAAACACCACTAGTTTTCACAAAAGCATGAGTTCACTTAACTAATTTAATTTCTGTATTTGTTTTCATGAAGCATAAATAATTATAGCTTTGACCTTTTGAGGAGGGGCCAAGCTTTAAGTGTACGAGGTAAACACAATAAATAAATACGTGTAAAATACAATCCCCCTGCTCTGAAAACAGTAAGTATTTTCTGCATTTCCAAACTCAGTTAGCTGAACACTCGTGCACTTCATAGAGTCAGTGGTTTTAGTTACTAGAATAATAATGCAGGGACTGTAAATAGGGTTTATGACTTTTTATGAGAAAGCCATGTGATGCTTTTACAACTCTCACAAGTAATAAATGTCTACATCAATTTGATTGTTTTATGTGGGTTTTCTTCTTGCTTTACACCATGGAATGGGTTGAACTTCACTGGAAGTCCACTTGAAATTCTGACATTTCAAAATTTGGTTTAGTGCCAGATCAGAAAAAAACTTTTGAAACCCACATTTTCTCTTCAACCACATTAGAAAAATACATTATTTGGGAGAAATTAAAATAGCCTGCTCTGATAAAACTAAATCAGAACAAAATACCTTCCCTTTTAACATACATCATTCAAAGCATAAAATTAAATCACTTGGGTTATGAAAAGACTCTTAGGACAAAAAATCAAGTAATTTCACTCCAACGAGGTCCAAACACAATACCTCAACCTAGTCAAAACAATTCTTTTTAAAAAACTGAAACAAAACTTCATTGACAACAACATATTCTGATCGGAAGTCTTGATTTCAACTAGATGGCATTTTCCATTGAAAAGTTGCCAGGGAAAGTTGGTTGTGTTTTTTTTTTTTTCCTGCTAGCTCTAATCTGATGTTATCATGTACAGCAGCACTCAGAGTTAAAAATTACAGCCCATTTTGAGGTCTCCCAGAACATATTTTCTCCAACTCCAGCAGCAGGGCTGGGCTTTGCCAGCTGTGAGGTAGAGCACTAAGCAATGGAAATTATCCATCAGCAGCCAAGGTGCTCTTCCAGATGGTTATTTAATTGGAAAGCAACACCTTACAGAACGCTGGCATGAGCTTAGTCCCCCCCATGCAAGGAAGCTTTCCAGGAGGGTCCATAGTTTATTCCGCAGAAGGAGATAATCTATGGAGACTCTCCAAACATCCCCAACATGCAACTTGCAGTCCCTGCTGTCTTCTCCCATGCTATGCCCCAGCAAACTCCCCATAAAGAAGAGGGAAAGGGGAGCACAGCCTCTGGAAAGGGACAGAACTTCTCTCTTTCCTCCCACTTGGTGAAACACATTAGATCTGCTGCCAGTAGGGTATTATGTGAATGGATGAGGACTGAGCCTAGAAAATTGTTACTGATCACTGCTAGAGCTGTGCAGCTGGCTTGCATCAGTGCTCTGCAGCTCTGAATAGGTTGGCCATAAAGGGACTTCACCTTTAAATTACAACTCATTAAAAATGGTGGGGAGCCTGCAGTCATGCAGACAGAGACATGTACAGAAAAGTTATCAGGGTCTGTACAGAGAGATTCTTGTTATGGTTATGTCAGGGAAAGTAGTATCAAAGTAGGGTTTAGACTTTGGGCCAGGATCAGGAGGGTATTTGGTGGTCCTTACCTCCTCTAGAGTTATAACATCATATCACTCAGCACTAGAAACATCTGCCTGGGAAGGAGGCACAGCTGTTTTTCTAAGCAAAGTGCTGTATTGCTGAAAACAAGAGCAGGAGCTTGCAAACTTCTGCAGACCTTTGAGTACTCACAGCAAGCTCTCTCAGCAGCACTGCTCCCAAGACAGGTCTCGTTTCATATGACGTGTTAACCTGAGTCCACATGATGCCAGGTTTGAGACAAGAGTTTACTACTATAACTTAAAGCCTCTTCCTACATAAACTAAATTCATTCATGCACAGAAGCTGGAGCTGATATTTGCCTTTTGACACCACAGTTTTCTGTGCAAAGGATGGTAGATGAGGTGAAGCCTTTGGTGCTGGCACAGCTCCCTTGGCCTCATGGTGAACCTGCTACTCCACAATATCCTTCACTCCACTCAAAGGCACAAGGATGCCTGGAGACACCACAACTGCCCTGGGGTCACCTGACGGAGCCACAATCCAGATAATATCCTTGGAAGAGCGTGGTAGCCCCAGGTGACCTGTAGGATCCCACACTTCTATTAAATCCCAGCTATTGCTCAAGCCAGAGCTCTTAAGATACCATGAAAGACAGCAGGGGATCACGGGGAAAGACAAGTACTGTGGGTGGGAGAGAAATAGCCAAAAACAAATGGAAAAAACTGTCAAAACATTTATAGACTCCCTGATAATTAAGCTAGGGTGGGGAGGATCAATTTACAGATAGTGTCTCTTTCTCTCCTCACTTCTCCCTACAAGAAAATAAATGATGAACTGAAAAGGAGAACGAGCGAGAGAGCAAGTTTGGGAGAGAGTAGCCAAGAGTTTTATTACAAGCCTGTTCCTCATTAAGGCCTTAGCAGCCTCACACACAAAAGCTAATTACTGTTTTTATGTCATGTTATTTTGATTCATATTTCCTGTCTGGAAAACAGACGGGAGTTTTGGGCAGCCAGCCAAGGCGAGGGCCACGGTAGAGCGCAATCGGGAACCTGCCCCAGTCGTGGAACAGAGGAGACAAGAGCCTTATTTTTTTGGACCATGTTTTTTGTGTTGTTTTGTGGAGGAAATGGGAACTTTCCATGTAGGCGTAGTTTGGTCCCAAAAAATTGTTGTTCTCCAGGGGTAGTGGAAAGAAAGAGATGTCCCACCACTCGTTTCTGGTCCGGAAGTGTCCCTGCAGACAGGGATGTGTGGCTTTTCATCCTGGTCACGTCTCAGATAAAAAGGAAAGTGATAGCTTTGCAATTGGTGCAGTTTTTAGGAAAGAAATGAATTCTCTGAGGACCAAAATGCTATTCTTGTCCCTCTTATCAACATACAGATACCATACGGTGCTCTCCACAGGGCTCACATCTAAGTGCTGTGGGGGGAAAAACAAAAACAAGTTGCTACTGCTGATGCTCCATGTTTCCATGAGGTGGCAGCAAGGAAAAAAATAAAAGGTGCTGTGAATATGCACTCTACTCCACGAGAAACCACGAGAAACTAATCCCAGAATATTTTCTGCCTACATAAATAATTCACCCTTTTTTATACCCTCATTTCAATGTCATCCAGGTGCTCCACCAGCAGACTCAAAGCCAACTTCTTTCTCTGTCTCCAGGGAACAGAGCTGAGTTAATCTACAGCTTGGGAGAGAAAGAACAGTTTAAATGAGTTATCCAAGGCCACATCATTTTGCTTTCCATTCTATCAATAAAATAAACCCCAACATCACAGCCTCAGCAGCAGCAGAGCTCTTCTTCTGCATGCTCTCTGTAAGTGCAAAGATATTGTGCATATGTTTAGAGCTCCAAATTTTATCTGAGAAATGCTAATAGCTAGAAAAATATTGTTTGGAGCTGTTACTGGTATCTGCTATAAACATGTAGCAATTAAACAATGTATAAAAATTAGAAGATGTTATATAACCCAGAATTAATCATTCCATTGCTGAATGTCACCTCCATTTCTGTTTGCTTATTTTCTGCACACTTCTTGCTTAAGTTAAATAGTTAATTACTCCTACATAGTTAAAATTTTTAAGAGGGTTTTCTTTTTAAAGTGTAATTCTTATGGGATTTTTTTACCTTTTTTTTCTTTCATTTTGACAGGGCTGCTAATAACTCCATATGTAATAAACTAATTCAGACTATTAAAGAGCTTTACAGTGATTGAGGCAGAATTGTGCTTTGCTCAGAAGACTGACAAAGGATGGAGGATCAAGATAAGGTAAAATCCTGGGAAAATTCATCACAGGATACCATCCATATTCCCCGAGTCTCCTATCACTGCTTCCTAGGCTGTCCTACCCTAGATCTAGGGTGGAGCACAACAAGCTTTTTGAGCAAGTGCTAGAACAAGCACCCAGCACAAACTAACAGGCAAGTATCTGATGGGCAAAATATCCAATTATCCATCTTGGCACCTAGTCAAGGTGCCACATTCTCACCCTTGTCCTAAAACTCTAAGGGATAGTTGATGTTTTGCAAGTATCCAGGATACAAGTTTTATTTCTGACTCAAGACACAAAGATGCAATCAGTGTTATCACCCACCATGCTCACTGGTTGGAGGTGCAATGCCATGGTTCTTGTAGGCAAAGCTCATCCTTCTTCTTGGACCCTTCAATCTCTGCCTTCAGCCTGCCAGGCTCCTGCCAGCAGAGAAGCTGCCAAGTGCAAAGGAGGAATCCCAAGGAGGTCATGTGGATGTAATGGGGGTAAAAAAGTAGAAGCAGTAAGAAGCTGAAAGAAATATTACAGAGATTAATGCTGCAAAGATCACATTGCAAAGATTACTATTTGACCTTCGTAGCTGTTTTCTGGAGCCTGAGCCCTCACCCCCTTTGGAGACACCACGCTGCCTTCTGGATTCCATCCCCTGTGGGGATGCCATGAAGCTTAACATGAACATTTGGATGTTTTATACCAGAAAAAGAAAATACTCTTTTTACTGTATATATATATTTATTATTATTATTTTCCCCAGTTGTTTCTGTTGCTTGTTCTTCCCTTCACTTCTTGCCATCTCCCACCCTGGCAGTTGCATCACCCTTTCCAGCCTGAGTGCTGCTGCCTCACTACGTAAGCAAGTGCTCTAACAAGCAAACTCCAACACAGTGAAACATGGGTCTGCAGAAAGAGAAAACTCTGGTTAATTTTAATTAAGTTTGCATTACTTTTCCCAGTAGGACCTCAAATTTAATGGTATTACGTTCTAAGCTGTTTGGCAAGTCTTGAGAAAACAGTTGAGTGTATTTCACTAATAAAAACAAAAGCTGTGTAATAAACCAGGCCTCTGTTGAACCAAAATAAGAAGACATTGATCCTTCTGAGCGTGCAGAAATGTCTTTTGAAAGATGACACTGTTGACTGTGTGCCGGGACCAAGGGCTTTTTTCCCAGTTTGTCCTTGTTTTGTCCTGACTCAAGCAAAATTGCCATTCTCCTCAGTGTGAACCTGCCTTGAGAAAATGGGCAGAAATTTCACCGGTGCCTTTGAGACAGTCTTTTATTTATTTGGAGCTCCCAAGGAAAGAATTATCCTGTTTGGGATGACGATCAGAAGGGGATGAATAAGGGAAGATGTGCTTCTTGCAGCCTGGTTCCCTCCCTCCTGCATACTGGGTCATGAAGAGCAGAGCACTGGGTATGCTAGGCTGGAGGAGCTCGTTTAGGGGTCAGAAAGAAACACTGAATGTAACCACTGGATGACACCACAGCTATCACCACTTCAGCCTATACTGGGAACAGGAAATAGCTGGAGGCCTCAGATATCACTTCTGGTAAATGCTGACTTGTTAATGGTGACTAAGAACCTGGTCCAAAGCCCACTGAAGTCAATAGAAAAGGTGTCTCCTGACTTCAGTGACCTTTGGATGAGTCTCTAGCATGCTGGAGCTGTAACTCCTACAGCTTTGCTGGAAAGAGAAGGAAGATGAGGCTCACTGGCAGCAACGTGCTGCATCTCTGTCAGTCAGTGAGGAGGTGCAGAGGTTTAGCAACCTTGTTAGCAGGTCAGAATGGCCTCAGCTGTGGGAAAGGACAGAAAAAGAGACCCCGAAGCTTCCCATAATCCCCTGTAATGACTGCAGAGTAATGGCAAGGTAAGATGAATGAAGATGGCTTAGCTTTTGCTCCTCCCTGGCTTGTCCACGCTCTGCAACTGCCTTCATGGTCTCCGGGATGTACGACCTCAGATAATGTTGGGTTAAGGGAGAACATTTTCTCCTGCAGTGACCTTGGGTCCATCCCATGAAATGAGATACCCAAAGCTGTGCGGGGCCTGATCCAAAGCTCACTGAAATGAACAGGAATGTTTCCATTGGCTTGCCTGGGCACTGGATCTCTAAATATTTGGTAACTCAAATCTAAAATGAAAGCTTTTTTTTGAAGCTTTAATTAAATTCCTGTGCTAATTCAGAAAAAGGATCATTTCAAGGTCAAGGACACTGCAATTATTTCTTTAAAATCTTATTATTTCTGACTGCTTATGGTGTTGACTCTTCTTTTTCTCCCCCCTACCCCCCCCCTTTTTTTTTTTAAGTTACTGCAATGATCCTTATTTAAACTATAAATTGAATTAAAAACTCACATTTAATATTTAGTTATGATGTGGTTAAAAACTTTATGTGCCAGGCAGTTGCTCTTTTATTTGCTTACAATGTTGTCTTTAATGAATGCCAAAACCATGCAGCTCAAATGAGCAAGCAGATGCCAAGTTATTAACAATTATTACCTTTTACAGTAATTTTTGGCAGCCTCTCACTTTTTTGGTGGTCTAATAATTTCAAAACAGGGAACTTTGAAATATTACACCAAGACCAAACAGCACCGTGGATTGGTTGACTTCCTCTTTTCTGACTTATTCCAACTTGTTTCCTATTGTGAAATATTTTTCCACCCAACATTTGCCCAGCATGGAGTGAGGTTTACCCCTGCAGCTAAAAGCCATCTTCCTGATGAAAAATAACAACTACAGAGCTCTACAGACCGTGTCCAACTACTGTGTACAGCACACAGAAAGGACAGTCAAAAGCACAGTGGAGGACTCAAAGGGAGCCCTGAGCTCACTCTCTAGGTAAACAGAGGTGCACGAAATTAATGAATCCTCCCAAATCAGGATTAACTCTGCCATGTAAAAGGCCAGCTTTAGAGCCCTGAGTGAGGCCCTTTTCTTCTGTTAAAGCAAAGCAAAAAGTCCCAAGGCCAACATGGGATGTGGCTGGTGTGTTGCTAAAAGCCTGTGAGCGGAGAACGAGGGTTTAAAGCTGGGTTGAAGCTGATGACTGCTCACAGCATTGGTGTATGAGCAGGACCATGCAGCACTGTGTCATTTGCAGGGCTCTGAGGATCACTCTTCCATCCCAGGTCTTCTACTGCTCTTTATACAGCCTTCAGCTCTAGTTTTTGACAGTGTGCTGGCTGGAAGCAGGCAAGGCTAAGTCAGGGTGCACCCACCTGCAATGTGTATCTCATGTTCTGCTCTGGAATTGCTTCTCAGTTCCTCACTGACAGCAATTTCTTCAGTTTTCTTGTCTTTTCAAGGGTTTTTCTTGATTTGTTTGTGGATCTTCTTAGATGTTATTTTGGAAACAACTGTGAGTGACATTAACATGTCTTCTGATTACTCTTGGGTGTTGCATCTTCCTAAAGTAAACCTTTCACTCTTCATTACTTCTTGGAAAAGAAGAGAATTGCTTAACTATATTTATTAAATTACAGGCAAACCCAGTGGTAATTACACCATTTTTTAAAGAATATTCTTGATAATGGTCAGAACCCATGGAAAAAAAGTGGAAAAAACCCTGGAAGGCTGTGGTGGTGCCACGCTCACTATAGGGGGGAGCTCACACACGTGTATTTGTGAGGGCAGTGGTATTTAACAACTGGTTTTTCCTTCCTCCCTCACTCCCTCCAACCCTAAATAGCAATTACCATCCCCTTGTCTTGGGACCCATGCCCAGAAAGCTTGCCTGTGAAACTGCAGCAGAATGGAAAACAGGATCGAGTGCAATGCTGGAAGTCACAAAAATAATGGTGCTCACTCTTGAATGGCTGATGAGCTTGTGTTTTCTTCTCAGGAGCTCAAGAATCACGGCCAAATTCAGGCTTTTTCCTACATGGTGGAGGCCAAGGCTTTCTAGCACCATGGCCATCCCTACAAATACTGTTGCTATCAGTCATGCAAAGCAAAATAGGCTCAATCCACAGCCCCAGAATTTATTGCCATATTGGCAGAAATAGCTCTCCAATTTTTGGTCCATAGATACCTACTGTGAGACTAATTGAAGAGCATAAAGAAGACCACAGAAGAAGACCACCGTTTGGCTTTGAAGCTTTCAATTTCTCCTCATCTTCAGGTCCCAGGCACTGACATTTACTGAGAGTCTCATTAGCATCATAGAATGGTTTGGGTTAGAAGGCACCTTAAAGATCTTCTACTTCCAGCTCCTTCTGGGTGGGAGTCATGTATCACTATTGAAATGATTTGATTTTTTTTCTTCTTAATTCTCAGACTAGAAGATTTCAGGACAAAACAACTTTTCCAGCATTTCTTTTTTTTTTTTTGGAAGTCAATTTGTCAATGTCATAGACGCTCGATTTTTAGGACAAAACCCAGATGCTGAATAAAATGAAAATGAAATACTGACCCTTATTATCAGCTATCAGAGCTGCTTGTCTCCCTTTTGTGTGTGTCATATTTCATCCTGGAAAGAGGGTCCATTTTATTTATTTATTACACTTTAAAATAACTTGAGTGGATTAAATCCTGTTCCTCTAACCTAAACATTTGAAGGATGTTTCCTATTGCAAGATGATGTTGCATAGCAGAAGCAAGATTTAAAAAGTCACTGGGGTAAAGTCTGTAAAATTTATGGTGTAATTTATTAAAGGGACACAGTCTGCTACTTTTTATAGCGACGTGAGTACGTGTCATGTACAAGGGTAGCAGTTCTCCAGCGAGCAGCTCCGGGTGGGTATTGAGAGGCAGTGAACATTTACATATGGTAGCAGTTTATTAGGAAAGCAGTTTATTAGGGAAAGAGATTCAAATATTTAAAGTTCCACTGGGGGAAGCCCTGAACACCCCTTCCCCAGGTTTAGAAGAGAATTAAAGTGGTGAGCACAGCTCCTGAGCTCTCCCATCCCATCTGGACCAGACATTTTCCATGTGAATTTTTCCTTCCAGCAAAAATCGTGTAGACATCAGGACAAGCAGCCACTGCAGATTTGCCTTCTCCAGAACGTGAGGTGGCCTGATGCAAAACCTTTAAGGAAAATTCCAGATGAAAAGCAGAAATGGCAGCCACTGGCTCCGTGATATGTCACTGGACATTTATTCTCCTGGTTTGGTGCCTGTAACTGCTCAGAAGCCACATGGCTTGATTTCCTGAGAAACCCCTTCCAAGGTGAAGCTCTTCTACTTAATAATCCCTGACTAATATTGTTATTTTTACTATGGTGATGCTCATCAATAATAATGCTCCCACACATGGTGTAATTAGTTACTGTGTTACAGTAGCACCTACTTAATCCAGGATTAAGGCTTCCTTGGGCGAAGCGTTGCACGGACAACTAACAAAGAGGTCCCTTGTAAGGATTCCTTTGAAAGCAACATTTCCTGTTTCTACACTGCACAGAAATGGGACCACACAAGATTTACAATGAGGGAAGAATTGATTACAGAGCTTAGCAGCCATTTTCATTTTTAGGTTTATTTTTATTGTTATTGTTATTATTAGTTCTAGGCTAAATAATTCAGGAAGAATCTACTTCTCACTTGGACTTTCTAGCTCACAAAGAGCTTTTCATAGTACTGATAATTTGCAGAAGTTTAAGAACAAGCTACACACAGTAAAATACCTACACTTCTTTCACATGTGGTGTTTGCACCCTACCCTGCACCCACTGGAGGCTTACAAGAGGTCAGATTTGGTTCTGAGGAAATTCTTTAGCTTTCCTAACCACTTAGAGCTCTGGAAGACACCAAGATTATAGCCTTGACAAGCCTAGGAAATATATTTTAGACATTTTTATTGAAATTGCTCTTTCTGTAATCCTGAGCCCTGTAGACTTACAGAGACACGAACTCCACTGCAAGCAAGAAAAAATTTACCACTGACTTCAAAATGGGCAGTATTAAATCAAAGGGTATTGGGGGTGTTAGGTCTCTTGGCAGGGTTAAATGAAAAGTAGTTTCAATAGCTCTGCAGCAACCTTTAAAAAGCTCATTGGAGAGGTCCTGCTGTGTATGCTGAGGATGTGTGTTGGTTTGCTGTGCTGCAGGACAGCTCTGTGCTTTTCACCCCAATCCATACCCCCTGGATGGTTTCAATATCAGACATTTCCATCTCATCTCAATAGTGTGCCAAACCCACCCCAGAATGGCTGTGTCCTTCTAATGTGATCTCCAATCTCACCCAGTAACAAACTCAGCCTAGACCTCTATGGATATAACTGAGATCCAAGTTATGAGGAAAAAATAATTTATGCTGCTCTCAGAATGTCAGTTTTTATTTTAAATTTACATTTTCCCAATAAAAGTCTTGTGACTTGGAAGCCACACTCTGACTCCTCTCCATTTTCCTTGTCCATTTTCCTTTTTTTTCTTCTCTCACCTATTTTTGCCCTTTTCTGTAGGGAGAAAAGGCTTTTCAAGCCATCCAAATACATCACATCTGTACTTGGAGGTGGAAAGGGAGTCAAAAAAGATCTGATACTTTTATAGAGCTGCTTGCAAGAGGCAGAGTTGATCTCTGAGATCCATCTCACCACTTCCCTCCAGCTCTGGGGGATGTGGAGGGGATTCTCCCTGTAAGGTTCACCTCAGCAGCCAGGGAAAAAGGGAAGAAGTGAGGGCAGCCCTTGAGGGGTGTGTTTTGACAGATTTGTCTGGGACTGGATGGTAAATGCAATGCTCTGTGACGGTGGAAAATTGCTTGTGGGCCAGATGGAAGCATCCTACTGTCTGCATCCAAAGCACTACCTGTCTGATGGGAAAAGCTGGCTGAAAATACACCAGTGCAGTTAAAATGGAATGAGCATCCCATGCAGACAGTGATAGATGCAGAGATTATCCATGAAAATGGAGCAGAATAAGTTGTCCTGGTGTAAGCTACATGTAAAACAGCACAGACATGGTGAGCTTGCAAATCCAGCTCTGGCTTGGCAGAGGCTGGGGAGAGAAGGTGAAGATGCTGCAGTGGTGCAATGTGAACTGGAGTTTGAACTGGTGCTAATCAAGGGGATTAAAGTCAAACCTTTTCCCCTGTAAAGCAGTCACAGCACATTAAAGCCTGATTTTATAGCAGGCTTGGTAAAAATTTGCACATCCATAACTAATGATATTGGCAGAAAACCACAGGTAGTCCAGACCTTTAAATATTGCACTAACCCTTTTGTGTTGGAGACTCTGTCCTTAAAAGAAAAAAAATAACAAAGGAAAAAAAGAATAAAGAAAAGAAAAAGTACTGCCAGTTCATTTAGAAATGAGAACAGAGAACAAATCAACAATTAAATTACTCAGGTAGCCAAAATCTGTATGCCATAGTCATGTTTCAGAGTAATGCTTCCCTTTGTAAACAACTTATAAATGGCAAATAAATATTGAAGAGATTTTTTCTATGAAAACTGCAAACATGACTAGAATGTGTCAAACATCAGTTAAAACACATCAATCTGAGTTTTTATAGCTAGTTATAAACCAGGGTTACAAGGAAGCTTCTGGCCTCTGTGGAAGGGATTTGCCATTTATTAAAATGGCTATTTCAGAGGGATAAATAAACTTACCCTTTATTAACTATTTATAAGTGCATCATTAAGAGGCAGTGTTATTCTGTTATAGGAGAGATGTTGAATTCCTGGCTTGCTCGCTACCAACACTCAGAACCTGTGAAGAACAGCAAACTACATATCCCCTTTTTCTAAGTGCAGCCTGACATCTTTCCAGCAAACACACAAATGCTCCAGCCTCAGCAGAGGCTACGAGCTGGAAATTGAGGGACAAAGTTCTCTTTGCCTGCATTTTACCTAGGAGGAAAAAAACTGACCTGCAGCAACCTGCAAAATAATCTGGGAATTCACATCTCAAGTCTTAAGTCTCCAAAATTTGCAGTGCTGGGGAAATAGAGGTGCAGGGTATTTATGCTAGGGGAGGGTAAAGATAATTCCAGCCTGTAAGGATTTATTCCCCCTGGGAACAATGGCCAGATACCAGCAGCTGCTGTGTTTTTGAACAGCTCTTCAGTGTTTTTGCCAAACCTGCCTGGCGGTGCTTGCAGAGGAAGGGCTGTGGATAGGAGCTCACCCGTGTATTTCAGGGCATATCTTTTGCCTCTCCCTAACCCCCTCGTGATCTGGAGAGTGGCCCTAAGGGCACATACCATTGTTCTGAAGTCAAGCTTTATTATTTTTTTTTAAGAACAGGCTACTTGAGACTTCGTTTTCTTTTGAACTAGGGAGAGCCCATCTGCGAAGTAAAAAGATCCTATATATCACCCTGCTAATAAGTTTTCCTCAGCAGTTGCTAAAAGCCAAGTGTTAGTCTTCAGCTGGAGTCTCATTTGAAAAAAAAATAAAATAAATAGATACCACTGGCTAGGAGATGAAAAGTAGCTTTCCAGCCACATTACAAGCTTACCTCCCACCCAAAAAAGAATGAATATTTCAAGTCATGTAGCACAAGGAGCTCAGGGCTGCATGTGGCAGAGGAGAGTTTGAGGGGGAATTTAGATCTTTTTTAGCTCCTGATTAAAAATATCTCATATAGGTAATTCTATGGAGTAAACCAATTAACACTGTGATTGTGATGGGTTTTCCTACAAAACAGAGAAAACATTTTTATGATGAGCAGCAGCCTCCAATTGAGGGGGGGAATAGGAAGGTCATGGAGGGAATATTTTCTTGGAGATGTTGACACATTATTTTTTACAGGTTGGACACCAGTAAGGGGAAGAAATTGAAGCCTTTTTTTTCTTCAGAAGACTTTACCACCATCTGATTTCTGATGTTAATACAAACACAGTTTGGATCCCTCTGATACCTTTTTTCTCCCCTCCATTTTCTTTGAGGGAAGTCCAAGTTTTTAGTGCTGGGCTGTGAATCTGGACTCCATTGTTATGTGAACTGCAGGGAAACCAATGTGAAGGCTTAGTGAAGTCTCCAAGGCCATAAATCCCTTTCAAGGCCATCTTCAAAAGTCCTCATCTTAACATCTTGTGCTTCATGGGTTCCCAAGGCGTAGCCTGAGCCCCCTGGAATTGGAACACATTTCATCACACCCATTCAGCTACCTCTGAGCCACTCTTCCCAGCTTGCTTTCATTGATGCCTGTATTTTTTCATCAAATCCCACTAAAGAGCTGGAGAAGACTGAACTCATCTGGGAAAGGAGTCTGGCAAATGGGCTTAATATGTAAGATACTAATATTCATACACACCCTCTTAAGAAAAGGATCACGGTATCATCAGGAGCTGAAGGTATTCAGAAATCCAGTTGTTCTTCAGAATCATTCCCAGAAACACTGTGTCCTTCAGCAGCATCTCAGCAGGCAGGTTTCAGATGTCCTTGCTCTTCGTACACCCAGTGACACATCCCACTTTGAGGACTCCCAGGCTGTTTATGTGAGGATTTTTGCAAGCTGGGATTTTTCTTCTAAGCGGCCATGTGGAGGTTATCACCCCTGCTCAGAGGGCTGTTTGATGGTGGTGAACAGTGGGACTTGCTGCCACAGGAACACGCTGCTGTAAATCCCAGCAGGCAGTCCTGGGAGCACCATACAGGAGCTCACAGTGTATTTCTCCAAGCTATCATTTATTTTACAGCATGGATAATGCTCCTGCCTTATCTCTGAGAAGAAATACAGAACATAATTCTTCCCCTGACCCATGTCTACAATGTCCTCCTCAGGCTTCTTTGTCCCATGACTACCCTTCCTATTGCCAGACCTGCTTCAGGATGAACCATGTGCCTGTAAATTTAGGCTGGAAATTTCAGGCCATGACAGCAGGACCTACATTTCAGTGGGATGCTTACATCTTGCTTCCCAGGGTGACCTTGATATTAAGGATGGTGCTGGATGAAAGGTGGAGGTCTCCTGAATGTTTGCATTTGTTGATTCTGAAGGGCAGCAGATCCAAGGTGCTTGTCCATGGCTGAATTAGGGCTGTAATTAAAACTCCACCTCCTATGCAATACAGTCACATAATTACTGCTTATAGCCACATTTAGCCATGGCTCATGATGTCAAACATCCAACATGCACAAACCCCAGCAGTGACAGGAGGCTTTTATAGCGGCTTGTTTGGCTTCAAAAATGGAAGATCTTGAGTAAAACCATCTCTTCCACCACGACTGGAACCAAGCAATAAATAAAGTGATGAAGGGAGTGGAAAGCTTTCTGGTGGCACATGCCATTTGGTGGGCACTGGAACAAGACAGGCTTTTTCCTGGTGGGGGGCACTGAGCTTTCCAGGCAGGAGCTTGCATGAAAAGGGACTTGTTTGTGCAGGCAGCCCATGGAACCCTCTGCTTGGCTTAACACAGGGATTGCTGTCTGCCACAGACAGGTTTCCAACACGTGTCTCTGTCTGTCACAGATGTTGCCCAGGGGCCCAATCCACTCCCAAAACTTCCTTTCAGCTGGGTTGGACCCAGCACCAGGGAAGGCAGGAACAGCCGCAGCAGTAGGCAGAGAACCTCGAGCCCCAGAAACATGGAAATCACACCAAAAATAGCTCCCCCCTCATGGGTGCTGTCTCTGTCTGAAAAGTGGCAGCATTCACAGCAACTCATTGGTGTTGAAGGGAGGAGCTTCCTCATCCTGAGTGGGCTATACCTCAGCAGAAAGGCAGCCTCTTTGTTGTTTTATAGATTGGAAGAGATTCAGTGTGGAGATGAGCTCTGGTCCCAATGCCTGTGATGTGGCAGAGCTTATACTTGGTCTCCTCAGTGCCAGCATGTCCCAACCTCAACATGGGGAAGATGAAGGACTGTGCTTCATCCCCATTGGGTGGCTATTGGGCAGGAGATCTTTCTCAGGGAAATAATAAGATAATTTTTCCACCTCCCTCATTAAACATCTAAATTTGTTTACTGGTTTACCTCTTACAGAGCTGCCTGGTGGGAAAGGGTTAGTCACCCTATTCCCCTTCTAGAGTACCCCAAATGGTGATGGGGTTGCAAAATACATCAATAATCTTCTCTTTGCACCTTTAATGCATATTTATTTGAGTAGGAACACAGCAATACAGGGACATAAAACCCACCATCAGCTGTGCTGCTCTGCACTACATAGAAGGCCACCTAGGTCTTTTGGCAGGCTGCTCTTGCTGTTGGCTGAACCCTGAGGTCCCTGTTAATAGGATAGCACTGTTTATTATCTCATAGAGCTCATTATAAATAGATGCTGTTCAAGATAATGCCACATTGTAAATAAAGGCGCCATATGAAATCACAATATTTAACTAGCTGCTGTTGAGGTATTTCTTTTCAAGAGAAAAGAGTTCAACAGCCAACACTTTGCTTAGGCGAAACCAGCCAGAGCATCCTGGTGACAGATCCTTCATAAAACCACTTTCATTTATACAAGAAACAGTTCCTTGCATTGTTTTTTTTTCTCTAGTTTGGTGGACGTATTGATCTGGAACCTCTGATAGAAAACCTGTCATCTTTTAACCTTACAAAACCTTACAGCAGAGAGTTGGTTCCTCAAACACAAAAAATGAGACACGTGACATATAAACAGGTGACACTGACACCTTTTTTTTTTAACATTTTTTTTTAACAGGTTGAACATTGAGATTCAGATTTATTAGTCTGGAGACAAATGTCTCTCTGGGGGGAATGGAAACCAAATGTTGCTGGCATTTTAGGTATCACCTTCATTGCAGAAAACAAACAACAAAAACTAGGAAATACACCCCTTAAAAATCACTATTCCCTTTCCCTCAAAAGTGCCAAACTTCACTAGATTCCCAACACGCATCCCCTCAGGTTCCTAAAAGTGTGGAAAACAAAAATTACTTGCATATTCCCCCTTCCCCAGGATTTGTTGGCATCCACCTTGGTACAGTTGCTGTCCTGGCTCAGCGAGCAGCTTCATCCCAGGCAGCCCTTTGCTTGCAAAGGACATGAATGGTCAGCATCATGGTGAGGATTCATCCTGAGCTCTGTAATTCCCACTGAAATGTTCACAGAGAGATGAACAACCCTTGCAGGAAGCCTGATAGCAGAGAGAGGCTGGGAAGAGGGCAGAGAGGAGGGAATGTTAACTCTTGCATCACGTGAACCAGCTCTAGAAACCTCTTTGGGGTCGACCAAAGATGAAAGCTCATTTGCAGTCAGACTAGTGGTGTTTAACCTGGCCAGTGCTGATGGCACAGCCTTTGGTTTGCAATGTGATTTGTGCAACAGTGCAGCTCCCAACAGAACACTGGGGTCTGCAGTCCTGGCCCAAGCTGTTAATATCTTTGGTGGAGAAGAGGGTTGATCAAACCCCCTCCTCTAGATCAAGAAAATTGCTGTGAGGAAGGAATAGAGCAAAACCACCATGGAAAACTGCTCTGTTGCTTGGTGAAGAGCTGCACATTGGTAGGACACAGCTCAAACTTTTATCCTTGCCAATTGATTCCCGTATCAACATCTACGGAGACCAAAATCCCCAGCTCACATTCTTTGAGCTGTCAAAGCAGTTCTCAACATCAGGATGAAGTTCTAATTATGCAGGATAAAGGATTTCACTTAACAGACCTTAGAGGAAGCCTGACTCGGGCAGAAGCAGCAGGATGATAAGTCAACCAGGGCAAAAGGTCTGATTGCTATTTCCCTTCCAGAGAATGGGAATAGTCATCTGGGCAGGGAGAAGTACTTATTGTCCTGAGACAGCCTGCAGTTTTTCCCTGTAAAATACCTACTCCAACAAGAAGCAGCAGATGTTTGATGTAAATCTGCCATAGGACAGAAATGTCCAGAAGGTCAGATGACCAGATGTACAGATGATAGGGATGGGGAGATGGAGGAAGCTGCCTTTCCCCTGGAGAGGTACCAGGAAGGAGTTTTCATTAGCACTTTGGATGCAGGAAATTCAAAGCCTGAGAGCTATTAATAGAAATGGCCTCTTACATGGATGCTGGAGAAGAGTGGGCCTCCAGGAATGAGGAAATGACAAATCATTACAGACCCACAGAGGCTGTTTCACCCATGAGTGAAGCTGCAAGAAATTCCTACCTATGTCCCTCTACCAGGAGCAACAGATCAGGCTGCTGGCATTCAGTTCACTTTGCAAACTCGCACAACTGGTTGATGTCCTGGAAAGAAGGAGAAGATGTAACCTGGCTGGAGAAATGCTCACAGGAGCATTTAACCAGAGCCCATAAGGCTGATCAGGGTGAACATAGACAGGCTTTGGAGAAAGGTGGCTCCCTTTGGGGAGCTAAGAAAGCATCCCTGAGGATGCATCTCTGAATTTGGAAGGAGAAAAGGATGGTTTTTCAGAAGTCTCATCGAGGGTGACAAGATCTTGCTGACCCACAAGCTTTCTACAGTGCTGGATGAATTTGGCCACTGACCTCGAAAGGAAATTAATGCAGGCTCTTGAAGAGTAAACAAAACCCCATATCATCCCCATAAAGGTCCAGAAGCATCTGTGTCAAGCCAAAAAAAAAGAGAAAACCCAAGAGAGTATTTTACCTTAAAAATTGCCTAAACCAGCAGATCATCCCTAGGGCTTTCAGGGATTACTCTTCACCTCCTCCCAGCTGCAGTGTAGCACTAATGTTCTTTACGATCCCAGAGATTTACTCTTCTCCTTAATTTCCTAGTCTGTGAAATGGAGATAATATTGAGCTACTGTGCAGATTAATGTCAGGAGACTGCAGAGATGTAAAACACTCTGCTTGTACTACGTAATTACATTATTATGCTCCTATAATAACACAGGCAAACCTATTTCATTGAAGTCTTGGCAAGGGTAACATCCCACTGTACGCAAAAAAAAAAGTTCATTCCATTTCATTCCAGTTTGCTAAAATGGCAAAATAATTCTACCTATTCCCTGTGGTGGTAGCATTTACAGCAGTTAAAAATAGCAAAGCAAAATTAGTTCAAAATAATGAAAGCAGAGCATTGTATTGTCGTGCTGCCTACGTTGCTGGTGCTGAATTGTTGGGGGGGTGGGGGCTGCAGAGGGGAAGAACAACAACAAACATAAGTTGATTGACACTTCCAGTAGAATGTAGTTATTAAAGAATTATTTTCTGAGCAAAATGTTAGTTTCTCCATTATTTTGTGTACACCAGTTGTGTCATATACTTTGGTTCATCTGATCAAAGAAAATAACTGGTTTATGGCATTCCCAGATACTTCACCATTTCCACTGGTCTCCTGTCCATTGCCTCCTAGACCTGAGTCCACCCAAAAAAAGCCTGTGGGGGTCTAAAGAAGGAGGAACCCGATGGAGATAGAGATGCTTGCTCCCTCCCAGGGTGGGTTGGAGGACAGGACACCAGTCTGACAACCATCACCCTGTCAACTAATCTTTGATTCATCCCAAATCTCATCTAAAATGGAAAAAAAACTGCAAAGGGGAAAAATCCAAAGGACAGTTTTGTTAAAGCTGATTTACAGAGGACACCTTCTGCCTTCTTGGTGTGGTTACCTTCACAAATGCCCATCTGTGCCCAGAGGAGAAAATGATGACTCATACAGAATAAACCAGGTTTCTCCAACTCTCAGGAAGAGAGAAGAGCAAATGCTCTTTATGGTATGAGAAAAAAAATCCTGATGATTTTAGCAACCTCTTTGCTTCAACCAGCTTGCCCTGGTCATTAATTGTTCCTATTGAATGCTGAGTCAAGAGGTTTTTGGGGGTATTGGTCAATAAAATTGTCTCATCCTGATTATTTTCCTCACAATAAGGGTGCTAGTTAATTATCCAACTCGGATGATTTGAGGATGGCAAATGTTTATCTGCTGGGGCATGAAGAATGTCTTTTGGGGTGACATAAAACTCATTTTTGTCTCTCCTCCAAAATGCCACCTCTCTGGGCAGCAAGGAGAAGTAGGTCTCCTTCTCCAGCTCTTTCTTTTTTTCCTTTTTTTTTTTAATTGTATTTTCATGATCAAAAGTCTCACCTTTTTGCTTTTAAAAATGTAGTTTCTCCAAGAACTCAGTGTTTTCTTGTGGAAAAAAAAGACCCCTTGAACTTCACAGAAGTGGGTCCACTGAGGGCAAGTGTGGTCTCACCCAGTGGGGTTGTGGTTGTGTGCCACAGAAACATACCTGCAAAATCTGAGCATCTTGCACACTGGGTAATAAAAAATGAAGGAAAAGAGAAAAAAA
>VWZY01004488.1:364924-411486 GCA_013399075.1 Chloroceryle aenea | reverse complement strand
TTGTCTGAAGCACTGAATTATATACACTGCTAATGTTTGCTAAGTAACAGACAATCTGAGTCAGGCTTACAAGGTCTTCAGCATGTACAAAACAACAAGGGTGTTATAACAAAGACCCTTTTTCACTGGTGTTATCAGCAGCTGATCCCTGCCAAGCTTTGTAGGATTAGTGGCAGACAGTGACGAACTTCAGCAGAAATGTACAGACTTGTGGATGCCGCAAAGTTCAGTCCTTTTAAATCCTGTTTGGTTTTGAGCAGAGTTGCACTGTCTCAAGGCGTCTGCCAGTCTGTCTTTTGGTGTTACTGTCTAATGACTTAAAGGTAGTAAAAAAGTGGTAGTGAGTACACAGTTGTCAGTAGCTAAAAAGAATGTATCGTCACTATCCAGAGGAAAAATCCAAGCCATTGTTAAACTCTGGATAGGAAGAAAAAGGGAAGCAATCATGATGTGCCTTAGAATAACAAAAAAAAAAATTGGATTGCTGTATCAAAAAATTGTTTAAATAGTCCATCAAGAAAATGCCAAGACTTAGAATCCAAGGAGGTGTAATACCTTGTGCTGTAAGTAATGAACTTTTCATGCCTTGGCACAAAAAGCTAAGAGCATATTAGCAGTGAAGAGAAACAAATGACATGCCAGCATGTTGCTTGTTGTGTAGTAGCTAGTAAGTTTATCTGATTAAAAATAATAATTCTAAAAATTTCTTCATTTCTCTTAACATTTACAGTATCATATGAAGGAAATAAAAAGATAACTACCAACAGCTGACTTGCCATTAAGAATTCAAGTGCTTGTACGCAGTGCAGTACTACACTCACTGTGCTACATGTGAGGAGCCTAAGGCAGCCCCTTATTTCCTGTGCATTAGTGTCCCAACTTGTGTACATGAAGAAAACCAATCTCCACGGAATGGCACTGTCTGCACAGGTCAGAGTAAGCCGAGCATGACAATTTGCCCCATAACTGCCATGTGCATGAATGGCGTGTCAGGGAAAGTACCTTCACCAGATTGTGAGCTGATGCAATCCACTCCCTCCTGGGACCAACAGGGGGGCTGCCCAGGAGATTCAGACCCTCTGAGCTCAGCTTATTAATTGACTGTTAGCTTTTCCTAGCCTAAATTAAAACCATCTGAACAGTATTTTTATTAAACTCACAGATCCAAATCTAAATCTTTCTTGCTTTGTTATCCTCATCACCAGTCTCACTCTTCTGAATTAGATTTCATGAATTAAAAAAGCAAGATTTGGTCATTATTTCTGTGTGATTCATTTAGATTTAAGTTAATGGTGTGTATAAATAATGTAACAGTCTGAAATTCATTTCATAAAAACAGAGCTGCCACAGTTCCCACAGTTGTGAATTGAGCGTGTGGTTTCTGAACACCTCTGAAATGAGGCTACTTTGGTGCAAACTGCAAGCAGCCCTTATTTGACATCTATGGCTTTACAGTCTGATTTTGTCCTGTAAGAAAATAATAGATTCTGCAAAACCTTATAATGAATTCCAGTATATGCTTCAAAGAACATATGCCACTTTGAAAGCAGCTCAGACTTTTCCTGAATTACTTTTTAAGTGTTGGAAAACTTGTCGAGTAAATATTACATTGTTCTATCGCTAACCACAGGAAAAAAAATAGTGCAGTAAGTTGAAAGAAATTTGTGGGAGTCATTTAAGAGATTTAATACAATGTTCCAAGGAAGTCACATGATTTCCATTCACATATTTTCATTATCTTTACACTAACAGACAACACACCACTGTATTTCCAAAATTATGGTCTTACGATAACTTGTTACAGTGCACAGTTTGTTTTGGCTGAGGGTAATGTTGATTGAGTTTATGATACCTATTTTTTGTGAAAAAAAAAAATAAAAATAGGGGAAGTTCTTTAATGCAGGATGTCTGATTATTTGATCAGAGTGGTCTGTGGTCCTCCTGGCTTGAGTAGCTCTGTATTTACTTTTCCACATGTACAAGTGCAAAATCAGAACAGGGTGGGTACACTCTACCAATGAAAATTCTTCATTTCTTGAACTTAATCAAAAAAAGCAGTCTAGATACTGGCATCTCCTTTTTAAAAAATGGAGAGATACTACTTTTGCCACGCAGGAAAAGGATAAACATAGCTGAAAACAGTATTTCAGCTTCTATAAATGTACTCAGAAATGGACAATGAAAATAAGAATACCTAGCCCATATTTATAAACCAGTTATACAGGACAATATATGGGAACCCAGAAAGCAGAGTTAATGTTCACATACATATATAATGAAATTTAAAGTGCATGTATGTTAAATATGTATCATACTGATGGATTCTCTATAAATGGGTAAGAGAGATATTTATTATTTATATTGCTCCAGGACTGTACTAGGTTCTTTTCAGTAAAAAGCAGGATGGTGTGTTTCCATCCTCAAAGAATAGAAAACTCCACTTAAGCAAATAGATTGGATTCTGTCCCTTTAAATTTGAAACAAGCTGTTTTATGGGGATGAGATGGTGTGCAAAATGAAACGTAGCCATAGTTGTTAAGGTTTGTGACATACTGTGTATGGCTCAAGCTGCTGTATCTATTCCTTTATGCATTCAATTGAAGAACCCATCTCCAGTGATGTATTCTAGCACACTCCTGGGAACTCATCCAATGTCTTTAGCTATCTGTTTTACATGAAACCAATTATTGTAATATCTCTAATGTCTAAATGGTATTGTCATGAGTGCCATTTTAGCATGGTCCAAAGTATTTATTTCTGTGAGGTTATCTATCTACTCTTCAAATTTATTATGCTTTCAAGGATATCCACAGAGTCACATTAACATTTTTGTATCCCACGGCCAAATGTTCAAGCAAAATTTAATATGAGATAAATAATCGGCTGACTAAATTCAGTGCTCTCCACTTCTGTTTGCACAGAATGACCTCTCGCTCGTGCTTAACCTCTCTCTGTCCTCATTCCAAGTTCCCTGTGACAGCCTGTGTGCATCGTTTGTTACAATCCCCTGATATTCCCTGCTGCTGTGATGGTAGCTCAGGTCTGCTATAAACTGCAGTTATTGTCTGGAAGAGTCTGGGAATGAGAATGAAAACAGTGTTATAGGAGTTTGCAGAAGATGTGTTCTAGCTCATGTTCCCCAAAGCTGTTCTTTTACAGCAATAATGAAATGTACCCACGAGCTCTGAGGTCTCAGTTGTGACACTGTTTGACCATGTGTCTGAGCTAGTGCAGTTCTCCTTTGTACAATTCTGCCTTTTCAGAAGTACCGTGGGGGTAATTATCTAGTCCAAAAGAGTGTTTAGACTTTGTGCATTAACATAATGCTTGTTTGTTGCAAAACAGTGTGTCATTTTCAATTGTTATTATTAGCAGGTTCTGACTTCCAGCTTGCATGAAAAGTGCTATTTCAGTGGAAAACTCCAAACAACTGTGAAGTAGCTAAGCATCATTATCATTACTGTTGCCATTGTCGTGGTTTGTTAGCATTAGCTCACTTTTCCTAGCTGACTGTGTAACAGATGCTATATGATCTCTTTGGTGACCTCATGTAGCAGTCTTTTAAGGACTTTGTGGCATAAATTCAAATTTTGATATAAAACAGAACGATAAAACCTATCATCAGAACAAGTAGAGAACTTTGATTTGATGATGCTTTGGTCTTAACTTTACAAAAGGAAAATAGCTACATGTTTGTTTAAAATGTAACATAAAAACATAATGGAGTGGCAAAACGGAGTATTGGCATCTGAAGCACAGGAATGGGAGCTATGCAATGATCCAGTGGCAAGGTTCAGCGGGGCGACCTGTTTTTTCATTCCAGTGAATTTACTGTATGTCTCATGAGGAACTTGCCAACAAAGATTTGAAGAGAACATACGTGTTAGGGTCTGTCTTGTTAAGGAGGTCCCAGGGTGGTTTTCAGATGAGACATGTACATAGTGCAAAGTGTGTTGTTCCAAAGGAAGAAAATGACTGTGGGGACGGAGAGGTAAAACCACATTGGTGGATGGATGCCTGCATGAGGAGCATATTAAAGGTGGACTATAGCAAGTCTGAATATCTGTATGGAAGCTTATCTTCTGAGCTGCCCTTGTCACCTGCTAGCTGACAGATTTCATGCTACAGTCATTCTAGCATAAAATCTCTTAATGCACTTTTATTTTGAATCTGAAAAAAGGAAAGAACAATTCTTCCCAGGAATCTTCTGTCTTTCGAATGGGCAGGAGGCATTAATTTTTTTAAGAGCAAAAAAAGCCCGAGATCTTGTCTGTTCTTTCTGAGAACTTTTCTATTGGAAAAAGATGCAGTTAGCTTTTCTTTCACTAAGACTGGAAGTCTATTGAGTCTGGAAACTGGAAATCAGCTTCAAGCTGAATCAAACTTATTGACTCAATATCACTGGGAAAACCATTTCTGTTGGTTTCTTCTGTCATCTGCGTATCACAATACTACTACATTAAGAGTATTTTGATTCTGTGTAATACAAATAACTTTGACTCACTTCATGCAGGATTGTAGCTGAACATAGCTGAACCGTAGCTACATTTGCTTTCATTTTCCTAATTTCTGTGAGTTAAATTCTTAAGTGCTAGCCTGTAATAACAACTTCATGAGTTAAGCTTCCTCAGGCTGGTGGTGATGGTGATTTTCAGCTAAAACAGTAGTAAACATGTATTGTAATAACTATTATACTATAGTAGATTTTAACAGAAAGGAAGTTATTATTTATTGAGTATTGCTGGAGGGGCTAAAACAGTATAAATAAACAGAAGAGAAGACAAAGACCAAGGGAAGTACAGTCTACAAAGCTAATTTAAGCATATTTGAAATCTCTGCAAAATTCAGATGAAAAATGAAAGGATTGTTTTATGATATTCTCCACTTGTCCTAAAGCCTTATACTATGGTAAAAAATCAGGTTTTATCAGCACATTCAGCAAGGGTGAGCATGTTGTTATGTTTAGACCATTAGAGGATTCCTCATTTAAGATTGACTCTAAGAAGTTACTAAACAGTTTCATGGAAAAAAGCAGCTGGAGTAACAGCAGGCTCAACCCAAAAGAAAGCAGATATCAGCAAAGGAATTTGTTGGGTGTTACTTTGTTCTTTTTTGCTTGTCTTTATATAAGGAGGCAGAAACATCCCTCAAATAAATAAATATGGAATAGAGCACACCCACAGAAGTCTGGTACTGTGACCTGAGGAAAAGCTGAGAAAGAAAAAGGGATTTTTAATCAGTTTTTGGATGGGAGGGATTTGGGGCTGAGAGCTGCAGAATTATGTACTATTTAATTTTTCTTATATTTAGAGAAAAAGAACCTGTTTGCAAATAAAGGAAAGAAACAGAGTAATTGCCTCAACATCAGCTCCCCTTTCACCCTAGAACGACCCACCTAGAAGCCAGAAAACTGGATAACCTTTTGGATCAAAAGGCAATAAGTGTGTGTGCTTAGAAGCAAGGGATAGGTAATATTAATAGTCTCCAGAATAAACCTGCAGGTACACTGAAGGATGTCCATTCTCCCAGGATTCATTTTACCACTACAAAATCTGGAATTAAGTGATCAGAGCTTGCATTTTACATTGTCATTCAGCACTGGAGTGAGTATAAGCAATAGCAAAGCCCTAAACAACATTTCAGCCTGTACTTTGGAGGCAACCCAGACTGCTTGTGGGTTTCCTCCTTGTAGCACTGTGCGAGCACACCCAGGCAGTTGAAATGAAACAAGCAATGAGATCAGGTATACGAGTGCACTAGTAGAAGGACTAGATATCTGCTAAAAGACCATGAAAAAGAAGAGAAGCTCAGCAAAATGAACATTTCCATAGAGGAGTTAAAGTGAGGAGTCAGGGACTGTTAAAGCAGTTCATGTGCTATCTTCTAGTTCATTGTTATCATTATTTTGTATAGTCAAATCAGATCATGCAGGTAGTTCAGTAAAATGGTTTTGATTGACCAAGTAATTCCTGGAACCATTCTGGTGCAATCTGAAAAGACAGGAGGTGATTCCAGAAGCATTTCTCTGGAGCATACTGGTTAGTGCAATGCAATGAGGGACTTAAGAAGAGCTGGATGAAGAATTTAATATGGTTTAGCAGTATTAAATCCACCAAATAGTGCTCAAATAGGTGGCAATGTGTTCTATTTATACAAATACAAGTCATAAATTGCTTTTGATTTTGATATATAGGAGTTTTTGTTTGTTTGTTTGTTGTTTTTTTTTGTTGTTGTTTGTTTTTTTTTAGTAAAATTAATTAAATCAGATTGTAATGAAAATAATTAAAAGAGTAATTGAATAATAACTTGAAGACTGAAGAGGAATAGTGTGGCTTGCAGATTTGTCTGGGCCTCTGATTTCTGAGCAAGAATCCTTTCAGTGCAATAAGAAGAGACTCTGATTACAGCAATACTCTTAACTAAATCCCTGTAATCCTCTTCCACATCTAATGACTCTCTTTATTGCTTTGTCTGCTCTAGGATGCAAATGTAATGATGTGTATTAATTATAAAATCATAAAAATTTAGACAGAGGTGTCACAACCCATCAATTCATCCCAAGATTGTACCACCATGTTCCTCATGAGGCCTTGTCTGAGCAGCAGCTAAAGACTTAAAGTGAGTGCAATTGCTGCAAGCAGTTCATTCCAGTGCTCTGCTCTGCACCATTAGAAAGTTTTGAAGACTATTATGAGGCTTTCCTTTCTCTTTCCTCCACAGAATAAATAGCCCTTATTCTTCTATTCTTTCCTTATTTTTCTAGACCTCCAATTGCTCTTATTGCTCCCTTCTGGATTCTGTCCAGGTGATCATGTCTTCAGCTTTTGCTGAAGTGCGAGCAGATGATGGAGAGTTAGTGTCAGTGGCCAAGAGATTGCTTCACTGTCTACCACGTTCTGCGGATCTGCAGCTTCCTCCACCACTCCACCCTTGGCATTTGTGTCCTAGATACAGCAGTTGATATAATTCTCCAGAAGACCAAGATTTCTTCTGGTGCTGAAAAATACCTTAGATTGAGGAACAGCAGATTGTGAGGGTCACTAGATGGGATGGGCACGTGATGCAGAATGCCAGGCCTGGGATTTAATGCACTGCAGCTGCCCGTACACCCTCTGTCTTTCAGAACTACAGTTGTCTTTGTGCAGCTCAGCCTTTTGTTGTATTTTTAAAAAGTCTTGTCACACTTTAACAGATTTGGGTTGAGTTTGCACTTCTCTTTTGCCAAGCAGAAAATTTGGAATAATAATTTCAGGGGCTGTTGAGACAGTGTTGGGAATAATCGAGGAAATAACAGCTTCTGGGCTACAGGCTGTGCCAGCCTTGTGCCTGGTCTGGCACAGGCTGGGGGTCTAGGATGCAAAGCAGGGTAAGCACTGTTAAAAGATTGGGAACAAGAATTGCAGAAAACAATTGTTTATTGCTTTCACTCCAGCGTGTGCATAATTTCACAGCAAGCAGCACTGAGGGATTTTGCATAAAATAGTCAGGGCATTCTGTACAATTTGCCTCTCCCATTTATCCTGGGTGAGTGAACAAGCTGTGGCAGGCACAGGTGGTGACTGTGGCTTGGTTTGGGCTTCTTGCTCTTTGCCTTGTGCCATATGCCATCTGCTCCTTTCTGTCCCTGCAGATACCATGCAGCAGAGAAGCAGAATCCTGGTAAGGTTAGTCTGAGAGATGACTCTTTTCCTCTTAGGAGCTATTCCTCTGGCTTTCAGGTGATCAAGCATATCTTCTACAGCCAGTCCTCCCATATTTGGAGCTCATCTCATAGCTACAAGCATCTCTTTTCTTATGGAACAAGATGGTTTTGGAGGGGGAGTCTGTTCATGGCTAGAGTGAATTCTTCACAGAGAAGTCTCAGTCGAGTCCTCTCTTTTTACAGTGCTATGGTACCTGAAGCTGATCGCATCTGGACTGTTGTGGTTCTGCTGTCCCCCTAAACTGCAGATGTATGTTCCTATCCCTTGTGTTGCACAAACTCATATAATTATATGCTAAGCCGGCTCTGGGAGCTTCTCTGGCTGAGAAATAGTCACTTTCTTAGTGGAGGCAGCTGTCAGCCCTCTGAACTGTCTCAGCATGTGGTTGCATTAGAAGCAGTTCTAGCAAAAAGAAAAGGATGGGAATGTAGTTGCAAAGTCCTGCAGGACTACAGCAGCCCAGACTGAGTACTGTTGGCAGCTGAACTATCACCCTGGCCCTTTCTGCATCCACTCACCTTGATGTGTGTGATGTACTTTGAATGGGTCCACACCTTGTCACACAGGTACCTGGCCACTTCCAGGGAGATAACCAGCCTGCTGCTTCTGCTGCTGCTCAAGGTGGAGGTGAAAGTGGTGTGTTGCTCATGCAGTAATAGGTTAAAAATGGGGACATTAAACATTATATCTGCTACTAAGGTAAGTGGTAGTGGTAGGTGATTAAGCAATGCACAGATCTCACACAGTTGTGGAAATATGGCCTAAGTGTTCAGCTTTGCATGACTTCTGTGAATTCCCTCTCATATCTTCTTCTAAATATTTTTCCAATATGTCAAAACCACTTTGAATATTAATCCTGTCAGCCACTATGCCTCCAGTCCCCTGCAGTTTCATGTTGTCTGCAAATTTAACAGAAATGTTTTCTAGTCCATCATCCAGGTTGCAGATTAAACTTTGAATGAAACTGGACCTGGGCCAGATTCTTATTGCCCCAAGCTTGATAGAAAAATGTCACTTGTTTGATCCCTCAGTTTTAACAGTGGTCCTTTAATAATTACTCTTAGCATATTGTTATCCAGTTAGGTTTTGTACTTACCTTCCATTAGTTTCAATTAAATATCTTTTATAATTCATCCCTCCCAACTGCATCCCACCTTCACAGTATTAATGAGTTCCCATATAACAGGGTGATTGGCACTTTCAAGGGACAGTTTAATTAGCCTCTGAAGGCAGCTTATTTCTACACTTAAGGCCACTTGAATGCATAGTATCTAATCCTCCCACAATGGTGGGAAATTTATATGGTGATTTCACAACAGAATGACAAAAAATAAATTACCTGTCACTGGACTACATTTTCTGTCAGCATTTGCAGAGTCTGGAAGTCAGCATCTTCATCAACCCTTTCTTTTGTGCCTGTGAATGAAAAAGATCTGCTGACTTTTTTCACAGAGAAGCGAAAAAAAGCAAAGCCTCATTAGTGGTGGCTGTTCTCCATAGTTTTGCAACCAGCAAACCATTTATATTTTTCTTCATGGAAGTGGAACATGTATGTGGCATCCCCATGGCAGTAAAGCACACACATTGTTTAAAACAATAGCTCCTTGCACACATCGATAAGCAGTTGGGGCTGCAAACACAGCTGCTCCCAAAGTAACCTTTTATATCTACGTGCTATGATCTTGCTTCTTCAGTCTTGCTCTTTAAAATACTGTTTTCTTCTATCTCACAGTTTTACAGTTCCCTTACGTGCTGCATGTGATTGTCACTGAAGTGAAGGAGATGACAGGTAGTCCCTGCCTCATGGGTACTCTGTTTAGCCATTCCTGAACGCCAAGGAAGAAAGGTTCATGGGATTGGAACTACAGAAATAATGTCAATAGTAGCCAAAGAAAGAAAAAAGGCCACTCAATCTTTCATCTTTCCTTCCAAAATTTTCAGTGGAAGGCTTAACTGAAGGCAATACAATTCAATTCCATACATAAACCAGTTGCTGCCTCCATTTTTGCCTGGAGGGCAGTGCTTAAAGTCTGGCTGCAATAGGTTGTTCCTAGAAGCACCTTTGGGTTTGCTTAGTGACAATGTATTATCTGTAGTGTGCACATATATGCTGCTAGCCTTGAAGACTCAAAATCTCTATTACATATAAGCAGACAATTATCTAATAGAGTATAAAATACTTAATTAGCTTATTACAATCACTTTAAGGTGAGTGAGGAAATGTTTTCTGCCATTGGATTGCATTTGAATGGTGATACAAGTTCACTGTGGTGATAGTAGTCAAGTCAGCTCAGAGATACTATTTTCTCTCTCTCTCTCTCTTTTTTTTTTGTTCTAACAGAATCATTTTGCTGGTTGTGATAAAGAGGTCTCTGTAGTAAGTTGGATAGAATTAGGTCACAGCAACATGCAGTCAGTCTGAGTCTGCCACATATTTCAGTTTTGACCTTTACTGTCCACAGTGCTGGAGTTAATTATGACTAGAGAGTACTAACCATTTTTAGTGTTCAATCTCTTAGCCAAACTGCTTGCTAATCATAATCTAGTGTTTGTTGCTGGCTTCTTGTATTTTTTAAGACCTTGTGGTATCTACCACCATTGTAGCAGACCATGCTAATGACCTTCAAAACAGCATTACCTTTAGATGTTACATCTGGAAATCACTTAGCATGATGATACTATGCCTGTACAACACAGGGGACATGAACTCCCTTTGCCCTGCACCTTGCTAAGTAACACGTATAGTTCTAAGTTCAAGGTACATATGATATCACTCTGATAGTTACTATTTTATATTCACTTTCTGGTATATAAATTAGTACCTGGCTCAGGGCAGCAATGCAAACTTCAGGTAGAAAGACATTAACTCTGTACCTTGCCCTGTGGCTGACAGAAAATGTGTGGTGCATGGTACTGCACGTCTAATTGTCACCTAGCACTTTTGGAAACTGCTAGAGAAGTTTATCTTGTCCCACTACTTGGAAGTAGTTGGAAAAATATATCAGGAAAGGCAGGAAAGCACCAGTCACCGACAGAACACTGCTATCTTGAAAGAGAGAAACCTAATCTGGCAGCACCAAATAGGCACAGATCTTTCATAAAAAGATTCAAGGTCTCTTTCAAGGGGTTGTCTACTGGAGAAGCATCAGGTTATTGTCCCCTGCAAGCAGGAAGAAGATCACAGAAACAATAAGAGCTGTGTGGGAAGCCCTTCACATTATGCCTTGCTTAAAGAAAGATGAGCATGTGTTTAATTCTAATTTTACTGTCTGAAAGAAGAAATTAAATGCTTAAGAAAAATATTTCCCTCAACTCAGTGAAATCCACCACAGTCTAATAGCTTTAATGCCAAGGTATCTGCCCACAGTCTAATCAGACAGATGTTTTATGAAGCAAACAGCTTCTGACGCTACTCTGGCAGTGTCAGCCAACTCTTGCTTGAATAAAGGAGCCAATAAAGTTACATAGCATGTAATTTAGGAATTTTCTAAGCTACGATTTCACAGCTATGGACATATTTCTCCTTAAAGCAAGGGAAGTAGGAACATTAGTAACTGCTATTGTAGGTTACCACCCTCCAGACTTTTTATGTGTAACACCTAACATTTCAAGCTTTAAGCACTATTTATTTTTTTTAGCTCCCAGGAATGACAGTACCCATTTTATTAAAAACCTTTGAAGCTTTCAGCAAGTTTTCTCATGAAATACATCCAGTTAATTCTGGTACAATTAACTAATTTTTTTTTTTTCTTAGGGATTTCTTCTTTATCAGCTCAGATAAAAATCTAATTGACCCAAACCATGACAATAATGCAATGATCAAGATGAAGAAAAAGTGTAGGGAAGAACTCCTATAAGGGACAGTTAATTTTCACATAGTTCCCGCAACCAATTCTTACTCTTCTTAAACATTGAGGGTGTTATTTTTTAAAAAAATACTTTTTTCTAATTTTTTTTCCCATAAAAGCTTAGGCCTTAAGGTAATAAGTCTACATATTATGTCAAGGTAGGAAACGTACTTCAGCTACCAGTTTCCAAGGATATATTTTAAACAGTTGTCTGCAGAAATGTTGTTTTAACACCTCTTCCTCATGGACGTCCTGGATACTCGTGTGACATATTTGTTGTCAACTAATGTTTGCAACAACTTGCAAAAAGGTTTGGGCATTTGCCCACAGCCTAAATTTAATGCAACTCAAGATATAAATATTAAGCCTTTAGAGTATATTAGAGACAGCAACTAGGCCTTCAGCATTTCTTTCTGTATGGCTTCCTACAGGGAATGAAGAGACTAGTTTCTTTCCCCAAGCACAGGAATAACAGATGGTGTCAGTCAGGTAGACCTGCCAGGGTGCCTATAAACAGACAATCAAGAGATGAGAAGATTTACTTTGGGTACACAATAGACAACATCCCTTTTGCCAAAACATCCCTTTTCGTAATTCCTTGGACAAGAAACTTCGCCTTCCTTCTTTTCCTCACCATCCCAGGTTGTAGGGCATCAGCTCAGAGGTATTTGGATGCAGCCTGAAATTTAAAAAGGGAGGTTGAAACAGGGATCAGACTGAAGGTGGTGCAGGAGGGGCTTGAATTCTGAACTGTTGAGCAAAATGGTCTTGCACAAACTATGTAAACTTTGCTTTTCCATGTAAAGGCTCAGTCAGAAGACCAAACATAAGGCCTTTCCATCTCTGAAATCTAAGAATATATGCAAGCGCTGGCTTGCAAAAACACTTCTCTGTGAATTGGCAAGGTTCTCCTGATTCTAGAGTTCTAGAGTAGTTTTATATCCAAGTGATACAGAGAGTCCATCAAAGATGCCCCTGCGGGAGCTTAGGGTCAGTGAGAAGCGACTCACGAAGCCAGTCACCATTTTCCAGGACAGGCGAGCTATGGTACAAGGTGGTGGCTCAGGATCTTGTGCTGAGAAAGAACTCCAGAAAATATGTAAAAAAGGTGGAATAATCAACTGGAACAGAGGCAGCATCCTACAGCACTTGAGGTTTTCTCACATTTACATTTCACACTTCAAAGGAAGATGTTACATGAAAAAACATGTTTTCCAAGGCATCAGTTCATAGAAAACCATAAAAAATTGGAATATGCAAATCGTATGCATAGCTTTTCTCATGACAAAAAGTTAGGTGTAACTCCTCCATTCATAGAGCACTGAGTGAAGCATGAGGCTGCTTAACCTCAGCTGGCAAAGCCTGTTCAGCTTTTTGGTCGTGGCTCTGCCCATTTCATATCTGTGTGACCCATTCTTGATTGGCAAAAAGGGTGTGATTTCCCATCAAGGTAGCTCAAGCTGGGGCATATCTGTTTGTGCAGGCGTAGGCCACAGTGATACAAGGTGCCTGATAAGAGCCCAGTGTGGTGGCTGCATGGTGACAGTGTTTGAAACAGTTTGCTGTTTCAATGCTCTCTTACTGAAATGGAAAAAAATCATGTAAAAAAAAAAAAAAAAATCAGTGGAAAATAAAAAAAAAAAATTAAAGGGAATATTGTTTTACTCTGCCTCCTTCAAAGTTTAGTGTTTTAAGGAAGGATATGTTTCACTTCTGTGTTACAATGTCTTTTTATAACATATATTTATAATTCAGATATTTTAGAATTTCTCAATTTAGAAAAAAAATGCTACTTTTTGTCCTAATTTAGGGCAAAATATTTAAAAAGACTCAGTGGTTTTGTTTCTGCCCAGCTTTAATTATTTATGACATTATCAGCATCTACATATTGGCAAAGCTGCTTTATTTTCAAGCAATTTTGTCAGCTCTTTGAGGAAACTGCAAAATGAGCGAGGAGTGTGTAAGAGATACATATTTACAGAACTCAGTTCCAAGTCATCTTTAGCCTGTGACAGCAGTGGACAAGACAGCCTGGCCCAGCAATGCTTACACAGGACAGATGTTTTGTTGTCTATCTGGAGCACTGTATTCTAATACTTGAGATCATGGGATATTGAAAACCCAATTTGCTGGATATGTTTCCCTATAACCCACATGACAGTGGCCCTCTCTACACAGATGCCAGCCTTGAAATTCCCATCTCTTCCAAAATTCCTTCTCTCTACCAAGAAAAAGCACAAGCGCTTTAGTCCCTGTTTGATAGCCAGGCTTACTGCCAGGTTGTTGAGGAAAGAGGGAGCTTGAGGCAGAAAATCAGGGAAGAAGTGGCATTTGTGTCAGATCCATTCTTGTTGTCTACTGTTTGCTGCAGGGATTCCAGGGGGATTTAGATTGAGATTAACCCAGGCCATGGACTGTAGTTCAGTTTTGTGCTAGGCTGGCTGCTGCTCTTGCTGGCAGCTGCAGGAACCATGTAGCATTTTCCACACTGCTGCTTTAAAGCCTCTTGCAGCTCTTCCCAGAGCCCGCAGTATCCTGTTTGTTATTACAATAAATTATATTCTAGAGTACATTTATAGAAGTGGAGCACATGTAGAGAAGTGTAGCTACTTTTCAAGTAAATGTGGGCAAGACAACCCTTTCTGAGCAGAAACATTTCTTCCATTCCTCTACTTTTTTGGGGTTTAGTCTGTTCCAGCTTACCCAGAAAATTTACTCAAACTCATGAGCCAGAAAAAAAACCAACAAACCTACAGTAAAACCCAAACCAAAAAAACCACCCCAAAGTCCTGAGGGAATGAAACTAGGTTATTCATCTCACTTCTGAAAATGACCTAATGCTTTGGTGTTAAGAGGTGCTGTGCAGGAAGCAGGAGCTGAGGACCTTTCAGAAGTTGCACACATACCTGGTCTCTGTTTCTGTTGCTTCCTTAGGACTCTGCCACTCATGGAGACAGAAGGAGCACTGAAAAACCCTGATCTGTCAGGCTTTCTATTAAAAATCCAGTTTCTTAGGAATACAAAGGTATTGTTTTTAGCCCATACCCTTTATTGGAATGATGATTTATATCTCTATCTATAGCATAGATAGACATAGAGTATTTTGGAATTTATTTCAGTAACTGTTGGAGAGTTCTGCTTTCGGATCTGAAATGCAGCTGAAAACACTAATGTAAAGAACATGAGAACACGATGGAACTGTAGAACACTAATGTAAAGAATGGTACTAGCGATGGGTAGGAAGAGCAGGGATTAGCCAGGCTACTGGAAAAATTTACTCTGTCCTGCAGTCAAATTCCTCATGCAGTCAAAGGGGAAAGCAGAGGCTTTTAGTGAGTATGAATTACCCTGGCAACAATAACTTTAATTATGGTACAGCCTTGAGAAAATTCGAAGTCCACTTCATTCTTCCTATCCAAAAGTCAGTTCAGTTTTCTTCTGAGAGACACAAATTAAAGATTTTAAAACCTATTCTGCGTCTCATTTCCTGCATGGGACTTAATCTTGTCAGAAATATTCATTGCACTCAAAGGTTATTTCTGTCCTGTTTCGATGCTACAGATTTAAAGAATGAGATCATTTCTGTTGAATGCCCAGCTGCTTAAGAATCTGCATCACTTTTCAAGGAGCACAAGAGGAAAACACAGTGTCCGTGCCAGAAAAACAATCAGATAATAAGACTGCATTTTATTTAATTGGGAAAAAAAAGAATCAAACATAATGTGATGTGTGGATGAATCAGTACAGACAAGAATGCCTGTGACACAAAAAACGGGTAATCTTGTAGCGACTGCCGTACTGTGTGTGGAATTACTTTTACCTCTTGCACCGTAGTTTTCCATCTTCACTGCATAATATTGCTAATATGGTACATTTACATGCTAAGCTAATTCTGCTGATTTTATCACAAATCTTAGGACTGTTGTTTACCTTCTTAAGGCCCAGTTTCTAGAATTGATAAAGGATAAGGAACCTTGGATATCATTTTAGTTAAAGGTTAGTTTGTGATCACTCCAGCTACAGGAAAAAAAATACAAACATAATAAAGACCAACTTAGAGTTCCTACAGTATTTGTCCATTGCTCATCGCTTGATTTTTTTTTTTTAATTATTGTTTAAACTAGGGATTAGCTTATGTGTTTTAGATCCTTACACAAGTAAAAGCACCAGTGGAAGCTAAGTAGGAGTTACAACATGCAGCAAGATTATTATTCCAAATTTTATACCAGGGGAATGTGAAAGAGAAATGCTATATCCTTTACTCTGTGGTTGACACACAGTCACTGCCTTGCTGTTGCTAACCTTTCTGCATGGAATACAATATTGTCACTATGTTTCCAGAGAAATTATCTTTTTCATCCCTTTACCATTCCTTTAGATTATTTCTTTTTTAACTATTCTTTACAGGCTTTGAATTTAAAGGACCATTATCAGAGTTTGAGAAACAAGAATTATAGTAATTTGGACACATTTTGGCATGTTGATTGATTTATTATGATGCTTGCAGCAGAGAGAGTGTTTAATTATGGCAGAAGGCACTTTTCCTCTACATGGAGTTGTTTAATTATGAATTCTATGGTGGCTCTAGAAATGGAAAGAATGACTGAACTTGAACAATAAAGCGAAAGACAGACACTGCTAATGCTATACTGGGATGTAATTAAAGACAGAGCTCCAGGGAAAGTGAAGTACTCACACAAATACAATCATTATATCATCAATTAATTATTATTCAGAATGTTTTCCACCAAACTCGTAATGCTGATAAATGAAAACAAATTCTGAAGCCATCCCTGCCAGTATACCCGTGCCCTTCTGAAGGGATATGAAGCTTTATACAACTGCTGAAGACAGAGATACAGTAAAGTCTTACATTTGGTGATTTCTTGATAATTTGCTACAGTGGCAAACAATTATACAAGCATATATTGGCAATCAGGCAGAATTTCCAGCAAACACCTCTAGTATTTTTGTAACTAAAATGCTGTTGAACTTTAAAAAAAGGTAATGTTCCACCAAGTATTTTTGTTATGATCCTACTCTATATGTGAGAATTATAAATCCTCCTCTACTTGAGGAGGCTGAGTCATTTTCCTGTTCAGCTCTTCTCTATACTTATTGAATTTTGCATCTTGATTCTGCCACTGTCTCCTGCTTACACTCACAACAGAGCTATCCCTCTTAAACTGACAAAAGACTTTTCTTGCACAACATTAAATAACGTCAGGAACTTTCAGCCACCTGAGGTCAAAAGAACAGCAGGATTTTAAAAGGAAAACAAACCCCTGTTCTCATAGTGATAATGGAAGCTTTCACAGGCATGGGATGTGAATGCTAAGAGGATATAAATGACCCTGCATTTTACCTTCATGTCCTGAACACCTACAGAGCATGCAATGTACTGATGTGCTTTGCAGCTCCTTGTTATCACATGCTGCTCTACATGTTACATGCAGTTACCATGTAAAAGTCGTATCTTGGGTTTTCTTGACCTCTGGTCACGATGCCCTTTGCCTCTTTCATAACTATTCTTTTTGGAAAGCAGAGAATTTGCCAGAGGATGGTGAGAACTGCCTGAGGACCTGGGCATGACCTGCTGGATCAGGCACCTGTCTGTGCAGCACCGTCTCGAGCAGTGGCACTGGGAGGTGGGACAGGTCTCTTGGCAGAACATTTTGGTAATCCATTTTACAGGTTTGGAGAGCAGATGGAGAGAGTGATTCAGAAGTCCAAACTGTCCCTTGATCATTTGTGGGATGCGGATGTAGCAAAAGAAGCAGGAAGAAGAGATATAGATGAAAATTCTCAAAGTCCTTTGATTGGAACCAATGTCTTTCTTAAAGTTAGCTGGCAAAAATTGCATTAGAAACAACACTAATCTTCTGAATGAAGACAGCTAAATGTAGCCAGATGTTGTAATAGTTGATGTCTGAAGAGAACCTTAATCATAGAGGCAAAACTTTAAAGACTTTTCATCCACAAGAGAAAATCTTTACAAAAATCAGTCACAAATGGGAAAGAGAAGGCAGACGGGGATAGGTTTCAGTGTGATGATCCATGTCATCTAAGGCAGCGACAGCTGCCACAATGGACACCCCTACTCGATCCCATTCCCATGCCGGAGCCGCCTGCTCTCTTGCCCTCCTTTGAACTGGCTCTTGCCTGAACACCTAGTGCATGAGCTAAGGGAGTTGAACTAGCAAAAATATATCCACTTGTATTTTTTGAATTGGTAGCATGTTTTCTGTTGGTTTAGATTTTTTTAATGGGCGTGGGATAGAATCAGGCAAACATCAGCACAAGGGCTAAGGCCAATGGTGGGGAAGAGGAGAGTGCTGCATTTTAACAGTCACTTGCCATTGGAATGGCTTTGCTGTGTCTAAAACCATACCGGTAAACTCACTTATCTGGAAAGTGTTTTGCTTTATAGCTCCAACGTCACTGATCACACAAGAACATCCCTCCTCTAATGCAATAATTAAATAATCTGCAGTGTGTGGGAAGTAGTAAATGTTGTGGTTGTAACTACTATTTTCTCCTGTCTTAGTTTACTTACTTCTTCCTGAAGCAAACGAAGTGAAGAGCCTATAGCTACAAGACCCTTTACAAATGCATTTTATCCCCCTTTTCTTTCTTAAGGTTTGTCCTCTTATTTAATTAATGGAACGAAAATAGTTTCAAAAGAGATAATTAGCTTTTATCAGGAGAACGGTGTACACAGCAACTGTGACAAATGGTAAATCAAATTAATTTAGATTGTCATATTTTTACATCATGCACTTTTTTAAAGAAATGGATAATTTATTGTCTAATCTGTACTTACAGCCATAGATTCATTTCTGCATTTCTTCAAGGAGTGAAGTACTGTTTGTTTTTCCTTTCCTCTTCTTAAAAATCATCCCCGGGGCTTGGTATTTGGGCCAGTTCGGTTTAAGATCCTTATCAATGATGTGGATGAGAGGGTTGAGGGCACCCTCAGTAAGTTTGCAAACAATGCCAACTTGGACAGGAATGTTAATCTGGTTGAGGGTAGGAAGGCTCTGCAGAGGGATCTGGACAGGCTGGATCAATGGGCCGAGGCAAATGGNGGAGGTTTAGATTGGATATTAGGAAAAATTTCTTCACTGAAAGGGTTGTTAAGAATCGGAACAGGCTGCCCAGGGATATGGTGGAGTCACCATCCCTGGTGGGATTTAAAAAACTTGTAGATGTGATGCTTAGGGACATGGTTTAATAATGGACTCGGCAGTCTTGGGTTAATGGTTGGACTTAATGATTTTAAAGGTCTTTTCCAACCTGAAAATTCTATGATTCTATGACCTTGCAAGATCCATAAGGACCACTTAAAATCTTATGGTCTAATATTTCTATCTCAGGAATTTCCAGATTTTCCACAGCAAGGAAAAGGAGGCTCTGGGGTGACATAATAGCAACCTTCCAGTATCTAAAGGGGGCCTACAGGAAGGCTGGAGAGGGGCTGTTTACGAGGTCCTGTAGCGAAAGGACGAGGGGTAGTGGGTTTAAATTAGAGTAGATTTAGATTGGACATCAGGAAGAAATTCTTTACATTGAGGGTGGTAGAGCAGTGGAATAGGCTACCCAGGGAGGTGGCTGAGGCCCCATCCCTGGAGATATTTAAGATGAGGCTGGACAAGTCTCTGATTAGCCTGGTCTAGTTGAGGGTATCCCTGCTCACTGCAGGGGGGCTGGACTAGATGACCTTTGGAGGTCCCTTCCAGCCCTAGCCATTCTATGAGGATGGAAGGAGCAAACCCAAATGACATGTACTGAACTAACCCTGTACTTTCTAGACAGTGCATGGCCAGATGCACCCTGGAGCTGTGGTAATTTTAATTTTGTGCTGATAATGAGTTTTATGGATGCATTCACACACACACCCCCTTCCCCTCCGCAAATCATTCGTGAGGTAACCTTGCTCCATCCCAGTCCATGTCCAACTTGCTGTCAACTCTGCTGAGAAACCTCCTTGCCAAGTAAGGACAAATTCTGCCAGCTGGTAACAGTCACCCGTATAAACAAGTTTAACAATATTTATGTGTTTTTTCTGGCTTATCTGTGCCTGCTTTTGAAGATTCATCTTTACAAATGAAGAAGTAAAATAATACTTAACATTCTGTGTGTATCATAATGTAAAAGCTCTGTGAGCCTGTCCATAGATCCTCTCATGAAAACAGAGTTGACTCTAGAGTTCTAAAATGCCTTTTGATGGAAATTACCATCCTGCAGGACCTGTGCAGCCTCAGACACAAAGAATTTGCTGTTCATATCACCATAACCTTCAGAATGATTTCTGAGATTGCAGGTCCAGCACAAAACCTCCCATAACTGAAATAAAATAAAGGCCATTTCTGAAGGCAGATAAAGCAGCCACTCAAAAAAAATTGTATTTTTAAGCAGAAAAAATTAATTTTTCTTGGAAGAACAATATTATTTCTGGCATATATATATTGATAATACATGTACCTTCCAGCATAAAAAATACCGTCTCTGTATTGCAGGTGTTCTACTCTTTGCTACACCTTACAGCGTGGTGAGCAAGAGGAGCCCATGGCTCTTATGCAGCAGCGCCTCTTAGTGATAGAAGTAAATTCTGCGTTTAGTTAGTACAGGAGTAGGAATGTTTTTGCTTGCCCTTCCTTTTGCTCGATTCCAGAGTCACTAAAACATAAGACAAACATTTTAACTTCCAGTAACTTATATCTGAGAATTATTCTTAGTATTCAAGCTATAGTTCTTGTTACATTTATGGCTATACATGGACTTGCATTGCAAGTGCAAGTCAACCTCTGTCCCATAGGTTGACATTTATCATGTTTTTTGTTTGTTGGGTTTTTTTTAGCTTAGATACATTTTTAGAATTGGAGAAAAATCTGTTATCTGTTATTAAAAATAATCTCATTTAAATGTACTAAAAATGCTTTTTGATTATGAGCTTCATTTGCTAACCATTGGAATCTCAAAAGAGATTGCAGTTGGAATTCTTGTTTAGTCTGGAATTTTATATCAGCCTAACTGAGTGACATTGAGTGAAAGCCTTTTATTTATACTCAGGTACTGATATTACAGTATAAGATTTCAAGCAACTTTTGCAGCTCACTTGGTTTCAGCCTTTAAAGGTGTAAGGGAGGATGGCTTATCAGTGGGATACCCGATCAGCGTGAGTTCAAAGGACTCGGGAAATGTAAAAAAAAAAAAAAAAAAAAGGAGTACAAGAAGAGTGGAAGGTACTAAGTGAAACTCATTTAATCCAACATTGTCTCTACAATAGAGTCTAAGTTCTTGATACAGATTGCTCCAGTTAACAGAAGAAAAAAACATGTTTATTATTTTTATACTCACAACCATCAGCCTGTTATGACATCTAGGTTATTTTGTAAGGAAAATCTGGTAGCCTACACAGCTTCTTACACCCAGAAATGCTTTACAGTATGCCAAGTATATTTGAAGGAAAAAACCAACCAGAGTGATTGAACAGGTCAGAAGATGAGGTACTGTGGTAATGAAGCAAGTATGTCATTCTGTAATACACATGGTACTAATCCTTGAACATGTCTAAAGGCCTAAGTAGTTAATTCTGGCTTTCTTTTATGTTTTTCAACCATTTGCATTTGAAGCTTCAGTATGGGTTGGTTTAGTTTCCTCTGGTTTGTTATCTTCCTTGTGAGACTCATTTTCTATGAGGCTTCTTTATACTCGTGACCTTCTGTGGGAAACCGAGGGAGGATCCCCTCCTGCTGCTGGGCTCTGCTTCTCTTGGCAGCCCCTGGCCTGATGTCCTGTGAGCAGAAACAGCTTCATCCCTTCTCCCTGAGTTCTCAGTGCGGGGGGCGGACGTGTCTGTCCATGAGCTTTGGAAGCTGCTGGCAAATTGCAGTCTCATTTGGCAGAAGGATTGGGCAAATCAAAAGAAAAAAAAAAAAGCAAGGACATCCAGTGTGGGATGAGAGGTCTGGTTTGCAGCAGCCTTTTCGGCTGTACCGAAGATCTTTCTCTCACAGGTTGTTGTGGAACCAGGAGAGGACAGCATTTGCAGCTGAAGGCCTCCAGAGGGAGATCCTGCCTATCTAACCCGAGTGCCTAAATGTAGCTCTCTATTTCCACCCTAAATTCCTGAAAGCTTCATGAAACTAGATGGCCAGGGTGTGGTGAGGGGAGCTATAAATACCGTGGCTGGAGGAGCAGCTGCAGCATGAGTTCACCTGTAATCGGCTGGAGAGAGAATCTGACCTGGAAAAAACCCCACCCTAATCCAGTCATGGGAAAAGCTGCAACCAGAGTTCACAGACCTTGTAACACCACTCATCTGGAGAACCCTTCCTTAGGTCCAGTAATTGTTCATTACAGAAGAAAGCAAGATTGAATTACCAGGCTGGATACGTAGACCTTCCTGAGTGTTAGCAATTCTGCACATAGCTCAAAGCAGCATACAGTGACATGAATGAGCAGCTGTGGCAACTCAAGAGATGGTACAAACCAGAAGCAAATCCCTGACAAAGCCATAAATGGATGTGTTTTGAATTCGGGGGGTTTAATTCATCAGTCTAGTTTTACCTATTGAAATGAAAATGTGTTTTAACAGTGGTCTTGAGATGCCATTTCCCCGAGGTGGGCACTGGTAAACACCTACGTGTTTTCCAGAATGTTACTTGTACTAAACTGACTTAGCAATGGCATAAATTACAGCAGTTTGAAGACCACAGATAGGAGACAATATTGAGGAGGGTTGGATGCCCATAGCAGATGTGATGAAGCCCCTGACCAGGCGGAACCATAGTTCTGCATAACACCTCAGCAACGATGGCGAGCAGATAACATCAGAAAAGTTGGTCCTGACCAAACCTCCTCAAGGATGACAACAAACATAACCCACAACTGTTCTGTATGAAAGAGCAGTACCAGAAACAAAGACCCCGAGGCTCCCTTAAAAATGAGTAAGAGCTGATCAAATTGCATGTAACAGTAGCTGTAGTAGACAATGTGTTAATTTAATCTATCTGGTAGTTGTTCACTATTGTCACTACTAAAGTATGTGGGTCACTGTATTTGTCCTTTGGAGCTGGAATAGCTACTTGTTCTGACTGAGGGTCCCTTTCCCACCCCTGCCACCAGAATTGTCTGGTAAGTGAACCAAGAAGTATTACTGAACCACCTGCCCCAACTGCTGTGTGCCCACAGTCCCCAGCTGGTGCAGCATTCATTTGTGGTCATTAAAGGAGCACTCATGAAAGCTTATCAGCTAAAATCATTGAAGAAAATGAACATGAATGAGAAAGTGCTAAGCCCTGCTATGAGTGTGCCAAAGGGCTATGTCCTGATGCTGTGGTCCTGTCCAGGGTGAGGGTGATCTTAACCCCCTGCATTTTTGACAGAGCTTTCTAAAGTCTAGTCCTAGATGAAACCTTCTAGGACTTGTCTCTCTACTCGGTGTTGGTGAGGCTCCATCTGAAATGAAGCTTTCAGGGCTGTTTTTTTCTGTCCAGGCAGAATGGATGCTGAGAAGATAGAGGGGGGTATGCCAGGATTGTTAAGGGCCTACAGCATATGGCCTACAAGGAAGGGTTCAAGGAGCTGCACTTGTTTCACCTGCTGAGAGCAGGCTGAGGAGAGACTTGGCTGAGGAGAGACCTAGTGAACAATGGATAAAAGGGAAATTCAGTGGGAAAGAGACAGAATTAATATCCCATGAAATCCCAGGCATATCCCCAGAGCATAGGTACACAGCTATAAACTGCCTGTGAAACAAAGCCATCGTGGGCACTGAAATGACACAGTAGGTACACGACAACATCGTTGCAAGAACACATCAGGCATACAGCTCATGTGACCACCCGCTGTAACACACTGAAACAACAGGAAGACCAGCACATCCCATAGGTAGATAAGCAAGTACATCAAAGTCATAAAGGAGATTGTGACTTCATATGGTTACAGTGATTGAATTAAAAATATTTTTCTTTTACTAATACAGCAACACATAAAGCAGCATATGACACTTCAGAGAGAAATAGAGTTTTTAATTATCAAGTCAAAATAACATAAAAAGCCTGCTACATTCTCATAAACACACAAAAGTAGAATGCAAAGTTTGGTTAATAATTCTAATTGTGATTGAGAATATAAAACTTAAAGTATTGATTAAAAATGTTTACATATTTTAGAAAGTTCTGCTTTGTGAAAATATTTTTCAACAGTTTTTACCATGAAAAATATTTAATACAGATATTACCCCACAAATCACAGCTATACTCTTGTAGTAGAAACACCAAACCTTGATCAGAACAAGGCTTTTCTAATCTCTGCAAAGGTTGAACACATCAGTTATGTTCTTCATAAGTTATTCTGGTTATTACTTTCTCTCTGATCATCAGGTTTAAGGCAAAGTCAGATTATGTAAACTCCTTAACCAGTCCTCCATCTAACATTCACCATTATTTTTCCTTTTGATTGGCAACCACCATGTTTATGTCAGCAAGGTTGCAGCTGGGTTTTGCTTGTCAGCAGCTTCCTGTACTAGAGAATAGTTACACTGCTTTGGTGTCTTGCTTTGATACTTCACTTTGCTCACATGGCAGGTGCAGGAGAGATGGGGATGAGGCCCAGCCAGCATCGGTTCAGGAAAGGCAGGTCCTGCTTGACCAACCCGATCTCATTCCATGACCAGGTGACCCATCCAGTGGACAAGGGAAGGGCTGTGGACATTGTCCATCTTAGTAAAGTCTTTGCCACTGTCTCCTACAGCATTCTCCTCGAGAAGCTGTTGGCTCATGGCACAGACAGATGAACTCTGCTGGGTTAAAAACTGGCTGCCCAGATGGGCCCAGAGAGTTCTAGTAAATGGAGTTAAATCCAGCTGGTATCTGGTCACCAGTGGTGTCCCCCAGAGCTCAGTTTTGGGGTTGGTCTCGTTCAGCATCTTTATCAATGATCTAGATGAGAGGATTAAGTGCTTCCTGAGGGAATAGAGTGCTTCTTCAGCAAGTTTGCATATGACAGCAAATTGGGTGGGAGTGTTGATCTGCTTGAAGGTAAGGCAGCTCTGCAGAAGCATCTGGATGGGTTGTATTGATTGGCCAAGGTCAACTGTATGAGGTTCAATAAGGCTAAGTGCTGGGTCCTGCACCTGGGTCACAACATCCCCAGGCAATGCTACAGTCTTGGGGACGAGTGGCTGGAACACTGCCGCGGAGTGCTGCTTGAAACCCATTTGAATATGAGCCAGGAGTGTGCCCATGTGCCAACAAGGCCAATGGCATCCTGCCCTGTATCAGGAATAGTGTGGCCAGCAGAACTAGGGCTGTGATCGTGTCCCTGTACTCGGCACTGGTGAGGTCCACCTTGAGTACTATGTTCAGTTCTGGGCCCCTCACCCCGAGAAAGACATTGAGGCACTGGAGCAAGTTCAGAGACGGGCAACCAAACTGGTGAAAGCTCTGGAGAGCAAGGCCTATGTGGACATGTGGAGGGAATTGGAATTTAGTTTGGAGAAGAGGAACTAAGGGGAGATCTTATCACACTCTACAACTATCTGAAAGGAGGTTGCAGTGAGGTGGATATAGCCTCAAGTAAATTATTACAGGACTAGACGAAATGGCCTGAGGATGCACCAGTGGAGGCTTAGATTGGATATTAGGAAGAATTTCTTTACTTAAAGAGCAGTCAGGCACTGTAATGGACTGGCCAGGGAGGTGGTGGAGTTACCAATCAAAAAATGAACACTTCAGGACATGCTCTAGTGGCATGGTGAGGTGTTTTGGTTGTTTGGTTTTGGGGTTTTTTTGGTTATGTTTTTTGGTTCTTTTTTGGTTGATGTTTTTGTTTTGGTTGGTTGGGTTTTGTTTTGTGGGTTGTTTTTTTTTGACAATTGGACGTGGTGATCTTAGAGGTCTTTCCAACCGTGACAATTCTTTTTTTTATGAGCATTTGATCCCTTACTCATGCTGACAGTTGAGGCTGTCTAGAGTCACATTATTGTGAGAATCTTTCTTGAAGATTTGAGCATTACTACAAGGCCTGTCACAGTATGAAACATAGTCTATCATGCTCCTGTCTAGAAAGGACTTCCCCAGAAAGCTGTGACCCCAATCGCGCATATACAAACACTCACGAGGACTTAGATACTTGAGAAACACCCCAAATAAATAAATATGTAAATATCTCAAGCATAAAGCGACTTGTATAAGCCTATGTTTGTAGGTTGCTGACTACTGCAGACCCATGCATTAGGTTGATTATAATACAACTGAATGCATCATTTAATACAAGCTGGCTTTTGTTTAATAAGGTGAAAAGAAATAGGTGCACAAGGTTCTTCTATTCGTGAGCTCTTGAAAACTGTCCTCCACATGTATGAATCATCTTAGACTACCCGGCCCAAGTATTTTATAGTTTGGAAAGGGAAATACAGAAAAACAAGACTGGAGTGCATCAGAGCACTGAGACAGATAAGAACAGAGGCAATATTTTTCTCCCTTCTCTGAATATAAAAAATAACCTGAACTGAATGGAAAAACACAGATGCTTGTCACCATCTTAGCCCAAGTTAGGTAATCACAGAATACATTAAATGATCAAGCAAAACAGTGAGTCACTGATCTATGAATCCTCCTTATGTTGGTAGACAGGTAGATAAAAATTATCTAAAAGCATAAAACCAGTAAACTCCAAGAACGTGATAATTGACAGGGCTGCATTTTCTACATGTGACTGGTAAAGACTGTAAATTGAAATGCCTGCCCTGTGACAGAGCTCCGTTTTGCCAGGTGATGATGAATCAAGCTGAAGGTTGACTAGTTTGGACAGTTTTTCTCCCAGTAAAAAGTGGTAGGTATCAAGTGTTTGGGCTTAATATCTCTAAATGAATCACTGCACCTAAGTTTACTGGAGCAAGCAACTGTAAAATGTTACTTATTTTTGAAACTTTAGTAGTCTGATTTTTTTAATTACTCTACAGAGGAAAATTTTTAAAACTCATTCCAATATTGAATTTCTCTTCTTTGAACTATATAGTTTTCTATAAGTGATAAGAAAATGGAGATCTGAAACCCATTCTGGTTGTGTTCATGAGTCTTCAGCAACTGTTTCACCTTCTGACCCAAATCCACTCACCCTTGATTACATTGTGCCAAGACGATACAAGCCAAGCATCACCACCGAGTGAAACAGAAAGGGAAGAAAGTGAGGAAAGTGGATCTGTGTGTAGAAAAATATTATCCTAAGATTGTAATGGCTTGAAAGTGCAAGTTGTGATAGTGAAACCTCAGCCAGTGACCTGGAGCTCATCCTGACGATCTTCACGCAGGGAAAACATGACTCTTCTGCAGCTTAGAGCAGTTGTTGCACTGCAGGGTGCTGATGTTTCCTCATAAGAAGCACTGTCCTGGGCTTTGGTAAGCAGGGCATCCTTCTAGCACAGGCATGGATGGAGCTGAATTATGCTTGCTGATTCCAGCTCCTTGCTAGCACCACCTCTCAGCTCTGCAGGCAGCACCTCATTGTCTCCAGGCCTCACTTGGGCCCCCATCAATGCAGTGCTACTTGATTTTGTAGTTCATGCAGCTTCTCACTGAAGCTGCACAGAGATATAGCTATCATCTGTCACAAGAGTTTCACTGGCGTGAGGTGCTCAAAGAGCAAAACCCCAGTGATGCTTCTGCTTTTGTGCACGTCTCCACTCGTTGTCTCTTACACACACAGGCAGACACCCAGAGCACCTCTTTCTGAAACCTCTTCCCAAGGCTGTCAGGGTGGACCTTTACCAGCTCTGTCAGAGCTTCTCTGCACTGTTGATCTCTGTCCCATCACTGTTATGATGAAGATAGCAATTTGTTTTCTTGGCACAGTTTCTGCGTAATACTGCAGATAAATTAAATCAATCAAAGAAGCCACCCACCCATCTGGAATGGATAGTAAAAAAATGCAAGGACCAATGTATTGAATCAGGCCAGAGGTCCATCTAGTTCATTAGTCTTTCCTTGAGAATGGCTGACACGAGATGCTTGGTGTTTTTCTTCCATGAAACTAATTGCTTCCTGGACATGTATAAAATTTTACTATCTATAACATCCTCTGGAAATGTTCCACAGCTTTTTGCTTTGGAGGCTTGCTTAATTTCCTTTACCTTACTAGCTTTATTTTCTTAACTGTAAGCCTGATGTTTTTATTACTTGCTGACTAGTGAGTTGATAAATAAAAAACTTACGGTGTAAAATTTAAGGAAGGTAAGGAGGGTACTGAGGGATTTAACAAGCAAATAATTATTATAAAAGATGTAAATACTGATGGTGATGAAAATATTTGTGCAGAAATAAGAAAAGACACAAAGGGAAGAAACTGAGGAGAATTCTGTTTTGACTGTGAGGGAAAGTATTTTCAACAGTGCAATGTATTCCTATCTGAAATATCTAGGAAGAGATTGGTTGTGTCTAAAAATGGACCAGACCAGAACTCTGAGGAAAGAATGGGTAATGATACTTCTGCATTGGCATTAAGCTGATGCTAGGTGCTTTCTTTCTCTGCAGTGAGTTCCTTTACATTCTTCCATACATGGGAACCAAACTGTCTATCTCATGTTTGTGTCTCTGCTCTTTGTGCTCTGACATCTGACCTAGTTTGGATTTTTCTCCATCATTTTCAGATTGGGGTTATAAATGAATCATAAAATGTTTTTATCTAACCACCATTAGACATTAGAGAAGGAAGTTATAAATCCATTTATTTGGTCACCCACTTTATCTCCCAGTATCTAATAAAGATCCATCCAGTTTAGGAAATAGTAGGAGTACAATTCTCTGGTCAATCGCTGACAGAACATTAGCTCAGTCTGCTCCAGATTCTTCTCGTCGTGGGCAGTTGTCTTTCCTTGTGTTCCCTGGTCCTTCCAGCATCTGGACACACACATGGCAGTGGTATGGAAATGGAAGTAACTTCTGCAGAGCTTCCTGTGCTGTAGAACTTTGCATCTCCTCCATGCTAGGAACACAGAGATAAATGCAAGAGAAAATAGTCAGGCTTTGCATCTGTGTGGATTTACTGCTTATTAAAACACCAGTATTTCTGGAGCTTGGGTGCCCAGACTGGAAATCTAAGTAAGTTGGTAAAAATAAACAGGGCAGACAGAACTCAGTGCATTAGGTCTAATCCTGACGATAGCGTGACGTGGCCTCATTTAACACTGGGAGCTGGCAGAGGTACCAGATAAGGAGAGAGTGGTGACAGATGCCAGTTGGCATCAGATGAGGAAGCTTGGGTTTATAGTCCACACTGAAAGTTAATAATGGCTACAAAAGAGGACACACAGACCAAATTGTATACACTGGGGAAAAAGCTTCTTAAAAGTCAGTCTCGACAAATGAAATCTGGGGTTTTGTATGCTCCAGTATAATGACTGTGATGAACAGAATGCATGTGCCACTGAGGAGGCAGTTGCCAAAAACTTTTTTCAAGGTGCCTTTAAACTTTCTCTTCTTCAGAAAAATCACATAAAATAGAGCTGAAGAAAATAGAAGAATAAACTTTCTGAAGGACTGTGGCTTATGAGTACAACTTTCAGTCCTTACAACAAAGAATGGCAACTGGAGAGAAAACTGAGTTGGAATCCCTCAGCCACAGGCTGTCTTTTAAAAATTACTTCTGTATGCATCACTTTGTATTTGCTCTGAGAAGTGGTGTGCTTTCAAATACTGACTGGGAGAAATTAGATGTCAATGTACATCTTTGTTTATTTTTATACCCCCTGGTTTATCGGGGTAAACAGGAAAAATTTCAATTTTTCATTACTTGCCTTGCAAAGGATGAGGTTCCCTCAGAGGTGGAATGCTTCCCTGCTGCTGCTGTGTGGCTGTGCCTCTCACCCTCTGCAGTGAGTTGTCTGGTGCGATGTGGGCAGAATTCTAGTGTGGCATTTACTTGGAAAGAAATGCTTGAAAGTGAGAGGCACAGTTAGCACGTGGAACTAACTGCAACAAGATATTACTAAAATGAATACATTAGTAGGATTTTCACAGATATAAAAGCATATATATAAATGATTTGGGGTGAGGTGTTGAGAAAATTGTTTCATCTTCTTATGATGGATCAAAATGAGGATAATTATACTTAACCTATTGAGTAAACTAATTAGAGATCTAAACATAGAAAGCACAGTACATTCCTAATGTGATTATCCTCAGCTCGAGGAATAGAGCATAGCAAAGATAACAGGAAAAGGAAACAAAGGGACTGTCAGCGCTCATGCTCATGCTGGAGTGGCAGAAATACCTCCGTGGCATTTAAATGAGTACTGCAGTGAGGAGTGTGTCAGGAACCTTCACAGCTCTCATTCTCCTTCATCAGCACAGACTCGTGCTGTTTAAGTGTCAGTCAACTAAACAGGAATGTCTTCTTCTTCATTTTGACCACTTGCTACCTCCAGGATAGGTCAAGAAGCATTATTTTTTCATCTTCTGCTCTTCAGTGTCTTTAAATCTTCAGCACATGCTGCTGTGAAGGCACAATTTGTCGACCTATGATACAACATGGGAGAGGGGTATTTGATATATCTGATATGAGTGGTAAGTCCAAGGTCTATGTGGGGAGAAAGCTGAAGAAGTTCATGATTTGGCTTTTGAATTGCCTTCAAAGTACAATACAAGACTGGTACATAATGAGTCTGTGTTAAAAGAAAATGTTGGTATGTAACTGTTGCGTTCACTTGACACTGATCAGGTGTCCAACAGGGACAATCACCATTCAGATACCGAAGAATGAATATGGCCCAGTATGGCCTAATAGTAGAATACAAATCAAAATGAATGGATCAAAAGAAAGACAAACCCTTCTGCAAATTCAGGCTTAAACACAATACCCTCCATGTTACTCCTTGTTTTATTGCTCCAGACTGAAACAGATTCAATCAGTCTCTATTATGTCTCCATGCAGTCTGCAGCATACTAATCTCAAAAACTCTGAAAAGGAGAATAGCTTCATATGCTTCCTGGTTTCACTCCGACTGGCCTAATCTTTTAATTCCTTTCTGACATCCTACATTTAGGTGAGAAAGACTGAAGGTAAGGTCTTCAAAGGCATTAGAATAGCGCAGTGCCGCCAGCCCCTGTCAGTAGGGTGCTTGTGATAAAAATCTGCCTTATGTAGATAAAATTCTTTTTATTAACATGACAGAATTTCAGCTCTCATAATTTTAGTAAAATAAGTTATTTGGATGTTTCTGTGTTATATAACTGGATCTAGAACTAGGTCTTTGGTCAGTACAAATTTCTATGATTCTATGAATCCATATTGTCACTTTGGTCTGGCAAAGTTCTGACATCCATACAGGCCTTGGCTCAAGTAAACTGGTCTCCACCCCACCAGCTCCTAGCTGTTAATACCATTTCTTCGCACTGCCTTTGCAGTTGTCTCCAGAAAAAGGGATAAACCTCCATGAAAGGAGATTGTGTCCATCTCTGCTCACTCCTCAAAAGGACACCTTGAGGTCAGCTTCCTAGTGATTCATGCTCTTTATCAGAATACAGGGAGAAGTGTCCTAACATTAAACAATTACTTGAATAGGTTTTTAGTTCCTGGTAAAAATCACCATGGAATGTATTATAAGAAAAAAATACAGTATTCTGGACGGAATTTTCCAAGTGGTGATAAATACCCTCTGACTGCTAAGTTCAAGACTGACCTATTTTATTTTCTGCTTTCTTAAAATTCCATTAGTTTCTTTTGCTTCAGCAAGGTGGAGAGGGGATTTGTTTTCAGAGGTTTCTTGGTAGCTGAAATGCCTTGCTTTTTATTTAAGACTTTATTGAAGGCATGTAATAATCCCCCAACAATGCACTGCATGTCATGTTCAATTGCTTAATTAAGTTACTGTAGTGATCTCATTAGGACTGTAACAGTTTAAATCTATTATCCGTAGCCAGCTCAACATTAGCAATAAAACATTAGTATCTTTTTTTGAAGTCTGGATGCTACCTTTCTTCTAGAAGGCAGAAATGATAAAATGACCACGTAATTGAAAATGTTGGCTCCTTCCAGCCTAGAGTCAGTCTTCTCTTGGTGCCCTTTGCTTAACTGTTTAACAATAAACTGATTGAAAATAAACTATGAAGTAGTAAACTGTTTGGCATTGAACTGCATAATGTGGTGAATAACAGAATGTTGGTGAATCACCAATAGTGAGTGCACCCATATTATTGCCAAACAAGGCATGATTTGAAATGAATATGGATATCCAGACAAATCCCAACATATGCTAAGAATTCCAAGCTTGTTTAGGGCTGTATGAATTTATCTGAGACTGTAGCTAAGTTTGAAATGAGCAAAGAATGACAAAAAAGGTCCGGCTAACCCAGAGAGCAGCACTACAGTGCCACTTCTGTGTTGATAACTGGCAATTTGAAAACAAATCCCACTTCTCTATCCAGATCTGCTCCTCAACATTCATTAAACTAGCTGAGAACAGGTATGCACTTTGGAGCTGGTACATGGCTGAAGAGAACTGGTGAAGCCTGGAAACAGCTGGGAGCATGAGTTTGTTTAGCAGCATGAGTCTGTTGTGAGCTTGTTTAGACCTAGTTTTAAAATCCCTGTGCAGCCAAAGGACTGATGGAATGAAAATTAAAAATATAAACCTAACTTTTATATGAAAATATCTATATCACCTGATGGACACAGTTCAAAGAAACATCCTGCATTTTAACATTGAGAAATAATTTAAGGGGATGAAAGGTCATACTTGTACAGAAAGGAACAGCAGTCTTGAAAATACTAACCTTGAAAGTGCCTGAAAAGCAGCAGCTATAGTGAATAACAACAGTTGAACATCCTCTTCTGTAAAGATGCTGCAACTCAAAGTGTTCAGACATCAAATATATCAAGAGATGCATGATCTGGCATTACATTTGCTAGGCCATGACTGGAATAATGGGCTAAATACTTCTTCACATCACACTCCAAGTGTCTCACATTATGTGTCTGTGAAACAAAAAGCTCAGATCAGTTGCACTGCTTGCAAAAGTTCGCCCTGACTATCCATATACCACAGGTTCTCCATCAGTTAAAGACCAGTAAACACCTGTCCGTATTAAGAGCTGCTCTCTTCATGTACTTGACATGAAAGAAATGTGGGAATACAAGTGCTGAATATTGGATTCGATAAGGTGCATTACATTTTCCCCCTCAAATACACAGTAGGTTTCCTCTGTATTCCGTATGTTTATCTGAACTAATCTTAATTTTTACAGGACTGCTTTGCTTTTTAAGTACATTATCCATGGATCATCTGCAAATTCCATTGTCAACCAAGTAAGCTGGTATCTGAAATGGTAGACGCATAGCCATGTTGATCATTTACATCACATTGTTTTTATTAAGGATAACCAAATTGATTAATCCTTGCAGCTCATGACAACGAAGTGCTTACAATACACAAAGGAGCTACTATAAAATACTCATTTTAGGCTCTGAGCAACAGAAATGCATAAAGAATGCTGAGGGAGAATTGTACGGGTGTGATACAAGAGGGGAATTTTACATCTTGTTAGCAAACCTATCAAAAGACTTTTGATGCTGGATTTTATATTGTGGATTGGATTTTTGGAAACAAGTCAATGGTTTACAGAACATAATTAAATCAATCAGTCAATGCATATTAAAACTTTCGTAATGGATGATGGCTCTGCTTATACAACATAAAGTGTATGTCATGGAGGTGGCTTGCCTAGACAGGACAGGGATTTGTGCTTGTTACTTCCCTCCAGCCACTGGATTTCACTGTCTAGCCCGTTGCCATTGCTGGCGCAATGAGATGTGACTCATGTGAGGTTTGCCTCCTACAAGCTCTCGGCCAGTGATCCTTCTCAGGTGAGCATATTGCACCCACCTCTCACTCTCTGCACTGGCTGCCATTAGGTATCAAATGGTGATTTCAAAGGCTCTCATTAGTCAGAATGATTCTTTCCAAGAATCTAACTTCTTTTTCTAATCTCTGGCTGTAGTGGCCTCAAGCTGATAAGGTCCAGCAATACCGATCAAAGCTAATTTGAAAATTCCTGTTTGAAATAGCTATTGGAAACTTTCATGTAAAATGTTAAAGAAATAGATTTGTTCTCATGGAATGTGCAAATAAAAAACTACACCAAAGTATTAACGGAATCTATGTAACTCATCAAAGTTAGTGGACTTCTCTGCATCACTGGAAGGTAAAGCCAAATTTTGTCAATTAGCTGGAAAAAGTTACTGTGAATGGCTGAATGATCAGCATTAACTACCATTTCCCTTCTGTATCTATTATTATATTGCTGTCCCCTGGACATCTGTGATGATTCAAGCGTAGGACATCTAAACATCTGCTTTATAATTGTACCAGAAATAAAAAGCCACTGTTAATCTATACTTCTAAAAGACTTTCCACACAAACCAGAAACACACGAACAGAATCACACAAACAAGCCTTTCCATATTTACAGGAGGCTAACATTGAAGCTTTATTTATGTACGTGAATAGTTGCATTGAATTGGGAAAGATTTCTTTATCTGTATTTAACTAAACCCTAATCCTGCAAACACACGGCCCTGAAGTGTGAATTGAGATGCCCGCTGACCAAGGTGCAGCACAGCGTTGAGTGCGATAGCGAAGTTGCAATATTAATCGCATTTATGTAACATCTGTTGCCTTAGTACCTCCAAGCACTTTACAAATGTTAACTAACGAGAAGCCTGCCCATGCTCTTTTTGAAGTCAGTGGCAGCATTCCAGTTGTCCTCAAAGGGAGCAGGCATGGGCTCTGAGCCTCATAATAAAGTAAAAGTAGGTTAAGGATCTCTGTGTTCATTGGAGAAGGGAGGGATAGCAGAGCTGAGGAACAGAACCCAAAAGGCTTTTCTCTAACTGTAGGGCTGCCTTTCCTTGGAAGAAAAAGTGATATAATTTACTGGTGAGGCCACAAAAGGAACCATTAAGAAGGAGCTGCTCACAAAGGCTAAAACTATTGTTGCCTCGGAATGTGACCTTTTTCTTATTCCAAAAACAACAACTGGAGACAAAGCTGGGCTTCCTGGGATGTTCCTCTCCAGTGGCTGCAATGGCTCTGTGTATAGCTGCTCCTTGCAAAGGCTTTTTGCTTTCTCTCTGAGGCTTTCTCTACAGAGGCATGAGACATTTCTAGAAGTCTAGTTATTTCGCCTCTAAGTTTTCTATGTCCATGACAGATGTGTTTTCAAATCAATGCTCTTGACTGCTTGAGCCAGGGTCAGTAATCTTATGGAAAACAGATGTTTGCACTTTCACTCTTAAGCACTTTCCTGGTAGTCATCCTCAGCACTGATTCCCATTTCGGTCAAGTGCTCTGGCATCTCATTTTTATTTGGATTCTCACAGGCAGCCAGTGGTGCCTGTACTGTACCATGTGCCTCCATACAAATGTCCACATGGAAACATGAAGGTCACGCCTGTCAGAAGCCATAGGCTAAACTGTCCCTTGTGTAAAGATAAAACACCATTTAGTTAAAAAGAAAGGTTTCAACAGTAACTGCAACACAGTTGTGCAGAGGATACTGTCAGAGCCAATAAATGAAAGGGAAGGCGTTCACAGCCTACTTCAATGTTGTTTCAAGTCAAAAAAGCCCCAACAGTGTAGCTGAAAAGAAGGAACCAGAAAATATCCTGTAGTAATTTTCCTGTAGTCTGCCTGTACTTCACAAGATTGAATTAATTTTTCTTGAACCACGTGACTAGGGAGCCTACAGCCAATTTCTGGGCAGCTGTCCATCAAACAATCATATGACATAGGAGATGCACATGAAGACACTGGAAGTTCCTGTGATGTCATGTGTGTCACACTGTCCCTGTGGCTCAGTGAGGACAACTGCTGTAGTAGGTAGGACCAATACAGCTTAGATTTGCTGGACTTTACAGAAGACATCCTCAGAGAAGCTCGTTCCTGCTCAGCAGTGCTGTGGCAGAAAGCAAAGCCTGGAAGTATTAAGCTCTGTGTTATGATTCATCTGCACAACACAAAGGGATTTAAATGGGCATTTTTTGTTGGTACAGACAGGACCATCATCCTGTCCTACCAGTTACATCGTTCCTTTTCTTTAAATATACTTTGAATCGCATCAGCTTTAGAGACATAAAAGTGTTACTTCTCCCTGCAACACAACACACACTGACCCCACAATTTCTGGCCACATTTGCTGCATGTTTCCCAGTTTGCATTCTGCTCACCATCCATCCGCGCTGACTTTTCCCCCACACCAATGCGAGACTAGAACACCATGGGAAATTAAACACAGTGAATATAAATCATGTTTATTGTTGCCTCAGATAGAGAAAGATAACAAGAATCAATAAGAAAGGCACAATGACTCACAGTTTTATTAGTATACTCAGTTTTTCATGAGCTGAGTCTTCATAAGGAAATACTTTAATTGGACCACTGAGACCTTGAAGAATTTTTATATTCCTGGCTATTTATCTTCTGAAACCTGTTTCTGATTTTCCATAGCTCTTACCATCATGAGGGAAAGAACTTCTCTTAGGGAACCTGACAAATTTCTGTAAGCTAGAGAGCTTTGTAAAAGCAGACTTCTTCTTGGATAGTGTATCTGAGGCAGAGAGGTGGTGCTCAGGTCTCTGAGCAACCTTTACTATGGAGGAAGCCAACTGCCAAAACAACAAAAAGAACTGGTGGTTTGGATGTCAGAAGTGTTGCCCTTCCAACTTGTACCCTCACAAGCATAAACCCCCCATCACTGATGGAACTATAATTTCTTGATGCCTTATTACAAGATCAAAGGATTAGAAGAACCTTATTTTGACCATTCCTCATGCTAATTGGTCTTTTATCTCAATCTTCAATAACTTTATTTCTTTGAAAGTTTCATTGTCTTATTTAAATTTGTTGCTACTATATTTCTGAAGAAATGTTCTTCAAATTCAGCTTACTCTATGCATATCAGAATATGAAATCCCTAATAAAATCGGATGTAAATGTGTTTCCTTGCTGGTAAATATGTTTCCTTGCTGACAGCATAGTTCTTATCCATGGTTTTCTTTTGGCAGCACATGGGAGGATTTGTTTCCTTGACTGCCTCATATACTTCACATGAATCCTTCTGATCTGTTCAGACTGTACCTGGATTTTATCCCCCTCCCAAAAATAATTCTTTGTTCTCCCTGGTGCTGTACAATAGCAGGCACTTCTCTTTGGAGCATGCAGGGATGCAAAGGCAAAGGCCAGTTTCTAGCCTTGCTGTAAGGGACAGCATTTCTCTTTCAGCTCTTCAGAAAAACATCCCACAGACATCCAACAGTCCCTTACGTTATAGCTACATTCTTTTCTCATGGGTTAACTGTCACAAAGCAAAATCTCCCAAAATAAGAGAATATTCCACTAACATTCCCAATAGCCTATGGTGCAGATTGTTTCCTTTCTTGCTCATTTGAACAAATGGGCCCGTGTTTCCAGGCAGCTTGTTACCAGGAATCTTCATATATTATTCCTACCTGAGTTTTGGGTCTGTCTTCCAATACAGCTGCAGGGGCAAATACGTTTGTGTCTGGGGGACAAAATGCAAGTTCTTAATCCATAACTGATCATGTTAATAAAAGGTAATGACTTCAAAAGCTACTGAGTCAAGCAAGCTTTAAAAAGAATATGTACTTTTCTTTCTATGAAAACAGTAGCCATTTCCTAGCTCCTGTGTGCCATGGCAGGACATAAAATTATACAGCTATTATTTTTCACTGAAATTTGTTATTTTCTGAATTTAGAAAACAGCAATGCATTTTGAAATCATAACGGAGGTTCACACTAGTTCTGCCGAAGAACATGACAACCAACCTCATGAGCAATACAAAGAAGTATCATTCAAACATAGAATCACTCTGTAGCCATAGTCTTTTAGCTCTCAGCTGGAGGCTTCCTTGTTCAGACCGTGGTGTATTTGTCCTTTTACCTGACATGAAGAGGAAATTATTACACTGATCTGGAAAAATACCCACTAGAAGCCTGTGGGTATTTTATTAGGGTGGGGAAAGCTGGTGCAACACTAAGTTACCAGCCATGAGGAGCTTGGCTTTTGGGTCAAATATCATCACAACTGCTCACATTGGAGTACTTCCAACAAATTCCAGAACAGTGGAAAAACTGTCCAAAAAGACATATTTCTTTGGAAAGTCAGAATTTCTTCAGAACCTCAAAATGAAACCTCACAGCTTCAGTTGTCGCAATGGTGCACGGCTCTCCCGATCATAGGATCATGTTGCAAATAGGAAATTTTGCAGCTGAGGCCCTGCCCAGTGGTGCTCCCCAAATTGGGGTTCAGCTCTCCCGCACAAAAGGTGATGGTGACGAGGCTGCTGACACGTCAGGGTTCAAAGGCAGCACTGTAAAGCAAGGACGAGGAATGTTCTGTAAGACACTGAATGCACATTTGAAGTGGAATAGCTCACAGTGCTTATTCTGCACAATGCAGATGTCATTGGAAATCCAGGAGGCCCCAGACCAGACATGAAAGAAGCACACTGGCAGCTTCTGGAAAGCCTGATGTCTGTGCTAAAACCAGTCCAAGATGTCAGTGAGTATATGTCAATGGAAGCTGCATGTCATTCAATGTTTGTCTCAGTGGGGCTTCTTGGTAGACATTTGATCACAAAAGATGATGATATCCCAGCAGTACATAAATTTAAAACAAATTTATCTACAGAACAACTTTTAACTCAACAGGAATGCTACAAGCTGCCAACTTCATATGCTCATTGAAGCTATTATGTTGGACCTAGTCCACAAACATAAACTTGTTTTCTAATAAGCACCCCCCCAAAAGTTGTACAGCTTCATCCTCAATATGTTCAAAGATGAAATTCAGCAGCTGGTCAGTTAGTGCTGAAAACAGTAGTCAGTGGAAGAATATAAATGTAAGAACCTGGAGGTGTAACTTTTGCTCTATAACAAATTGCTATGGGGATTTTGGCCGATATGTCACAAAGCAGATTATTAAAGTGCCCTGTAGTGATAGACCGAAAATAAAGCAGCCAAACTGTCTTGCCATTCTGGGGAGAAATGCTGCACAGGACAGAGTGTTTTCCAGGCCTGTAACAAACCTATAAAAGAACGATGTCTTTATTTTCAGTATTTTTCAAGTACATATTCTTGAATATTTTGGTCAGTTCTTTCAGGCAACTTTCTTTTTTTTTCCACAATGCAGTTTGGTGGCTGTAGCTAAAAGTAACTTGTTACTAGATTAATTACTGACTTGCAGTGCATTTTATTCAGAATAATTTGTCATAAATATATCAACAGACTAAGAAGGGGCCACCTAGCTGCATGGCAAAAACTGTCTAACACAGCATGCACTCTTACTTAATAAACACTAGATTAAAATTGTTCTAGTATTGAAGTTGTACTGGAAGATGTTAATAGTGGAAGATGCTAAAAACCATCTGAATTGCATGAGGTATGCATTGGAGTCTGTTAAGCTTAGGACTTAGTTGCTTGGTGGGATGGAATCGGTCACTGGCTAGTGACAGGTTGTGATTTAGGTCAGGTAGCACTTGAAACTCTTGCCTTGTTTTTCAATCACATTTCATATTTGTTTCCTAGCTGTGCTTAGAAAGTAAAATGAATAAGCTATTCTAAATTCAAGAAAAACATTTTCTTTATTAGAATAGCAGAGCTCAGCTGTACATTCCCACTGTCTGATGATGGTTTGAAAATGGCTTAAAATTGATTGAATGGCTGAAATGACTCAAAATGCACAGCATTTATTTAATGTCAGCAAAGGAAGCATGAAGCTTTGATAATTATTCTCTATTCCTTCTGCTAAGAATTCATGAACATTGCCAGTGGAAAAGAAAAAAGTCCTGTAATGCAGAGAAGGAGGACAAGTGAACACTGAGTTCTGGGCTGTCAATCCACTCCAGCATGCTGAGTGGCTAATTCTAAACAATGCAGAACTGTATAAATGAAATAATTAAGGAAAACATCTTAAACACACATAGCGAAATGATAGCAGATCCAATTCACTGTAGTAAAATTGTTGCACTTAGAGCAAATTACTTATCCTGATTACTTTAAGGCACTGGCGATACATGAAGAAAACAACACACAGATGACTCAAACTACTGGAAACAGCAGTGATGCCCAGGCAGCTCCCAGTGCAGGACCAGCATTGAGAACTAAAGTAGATTTTAAGTTAAAGAAGCACATGAAGGGAAGTGTGCTCTTCAAATTAAAGCACACAGTGGGTATCACGGTACCCAAATTGTTTTTTACTGACATTAGAACAAACTACTGAGTTTCTGAAAAAAAATTTCCAATGGGAATTATAAGGGCAAACAATGAAACAGTGCTTATAAATAATCTTGATTAACTTATAAAAGGGAATATGCAAGGTGGTTGTCAAATAAAGCCAGAGACTGGCTTTGTTGAAGCAATACTTGCTGGTCCAGCATTCCTCTTATGCTTTCTCCTTCAAATTTTCCATCTCAAAGCAGACTCGGTTCTCATATGAACAGATGTTGAGCTCAACCTACTCAATGACACTTGCAATGTAACTCATCCCTTTCTGGAATATGACAACCATAAAAAAGCTATAATGTGAGGAAACAAATATCAGTTCAAGCTTTCTGCCTTGTGTATACAGTGTCCCACCCTAGAAAACCCTTCCAGTCTGTACAGTCCTTGCCCCTTGTCCTACACAGCCACTCCCTGGTTCCTTTAACCAAGTTTTGGTTACACAGTGAGTCAATGGGCTTAGTAAATTGGCATGAAATGTTGCACATTTTCATTACACATGTCTTATCAGATTTGTTTCATGCTGAGTGTCCAAATTCATACTTACTTACATTTTCTTGGCTCTACAAGAGTGACTCCATCACTATTTGTAAAGTGCTGTGCACTTGCAGGATAAGAACGGTACACATAGAATTAGTAATAATTACTATTGTTTACATATAAATAAAAAATAGAATTTAAATCTGAACTCCTGAGCAATCTTGTATTCAATCTAGAGGTTTACTTCAGAACATGGAAAAGAGAAAAAATAATACTAATGACAATGGTTATGGTAGTGTCAAAAGTACATCATTAGATCATATATTAAATCAAGAAATCTCAGGCTTAAAATCTGTGGAAAACAAAGGTGTGATCACATAATGGAAACATGAGCTGGATGAATCAAGATGCCATACGTACTTGGTTCCCCTCTGCCATGCATTTGCTTGTCGCCCTCTTGGTCATACTTTGGGAAGGTACCTGGGTGGCTCCACAGACAGCCCATTCAGGACAGTACCTTGCTTCCTGGTACATTGCAAGAGTTATACAAATAAAGAAAATGTTACATTTATTTTGTTATGTTGAAACTCTTGATCATGAGTAGAAAAGAAGCACTGCTTATATATATAACTGAAAGCAAGAATTTATTGTTAGTGTAATGCAGATCTTCACAGTTTAATTCAGGAATCATCATTAGCCTAGGTCTCAGTCTTCCAGAAAAAAAAACAAAGAATAATAGTTCAGGTAGGATATTTATATATGGAAAAAGCTACAGTAATAACAATTTTCATTCTACTTAGGGTCATATATGTATGTTTGCTGACACACATTTACACACATTATCTTTCTTAACTGGTCTGCATGTCCAGGTAAAATCCACATTTACTATATATGTTCCCATTTATTTATATTAGACACTATTTCTTTGGTTTTGTTCTTACTCCTAAAACCAGCATTGTCCTACTCCAGGTCTGCAGGTTCTTTTAACTGACCATTATGGAGCTGCTTATGGCCATGGGGTTTCCAGTGTCAGCCTGTGCACCATCTCTTACCGCTCACCCTATTCTGGACACCTCTATGCTGCATCCCATTCTCCACTTCCCAACATCTCTGCCTCCATACCAGGCCTGTATTGCTCTAAGGGACACCATGGAGTCAGAGTTGTAAATGTCTCTTTCTACCCAGAACAACTGCTTGTTCCTGTTGTCCATATACAGCTGTTGGCCTTCCACACAAAGGTAAACACGCTAGATACCAACAGCTGCGCAATGACAGAGATTGCTGGCAGGGCTAAACCAAGTAAAAGCTTCAGGCAGGTCAGGAAAAGTTGAGGCAGAGCCCAAGTCCTTTCAGACTCAGGACAAAGCCAATGGACTGTTAACTGGCCATGGCAGTGCTGTGTTGCAGGGCTACACAGTCACAAATCTGCCTGACAGCAGCTCCAGAGACACTGCCATGGCTGGGCCTCCTCAAGCACGCACTGGTAACTGTGTGTTACACAGTCACAGGTTGGGCCTGGCTGTGAGCTCCTGGTCATGCTGTCCAAACCATCCGAGAAGCAGCCCTCCATGCACCTATATTTGCTCTGTGGCATAAGGGCAAACCGACTCAGCGAGCTTAGGGTTCATTCCTTCACTTGGTTCAGCTGCTGGTCCCACATTGTGCTGCCTATTTGCACTGTGGCTGCAGGGGAACTTCAAGTCACTGGGATTTAAGCCAATCCATCCTTCACTCACCATCCTCAAATCTCTTGCTTCTTTGCCAGTCCACCACTTTACTGAGGCACTATTGTACAACTCCATGTTTGGCCTTCAGCCTCTCATTGCTGCAGGCTGCCCCAGGCTGCCAGCCCAAGTCCTGACATGCAGCTGATGGGTAGGAAAAGTTCAGTCAAATCCTGGTCAAATCCGAGCAAGAGCACAACAGGCCTCATGACTTCAGCTGATATATTAAGCACATTGCAGCAATGCCATTTTGCGGGAGGTTGCACATAGCAATCTGAGGAGCACATCAGACATATGACACTTACCTCCTGAAAGGCAACTGCTCTGAACCATGCCTGGACATGCCCTGGCTTCACATCTTTGCTATTTAGAGCCCAGTAAAGTGTTTATCCTGCCTTCAGTGCAGAACTTCATGCAATCCTATTTTTTCACAACTCACTTTTTCAGTGGAGAAAAAAGGGAGGAGAGTAGAAAGAGCATACCACCAAGTGCTACCACAACACAAACCTGGCCAGGTGTCCCAACATGTAATCTGGAGCAACCTCCTTAACAACGGTTCTCCGAGATGCTAGAAGCATCATCAGGGGATCTGGTGCACTGGGAGAAATTCTTCTGCACTCTAAATGATATTCTGGGAGAGAATCATAGGCCTGCCATGGTCTGCAGGCCATCAGCAGTTTGGAGTCAGCCAGGGCAGCTGACCAGAGTTGGCTCACAGATGTATCCCATACCATAAACTTCATGCTCGCTATAAAGTTTGCTAAGGATCGAGGGAGCTTGGGTGTTGGGAGTCTTTTGCGTGAGTTTCTTCTGATGCTGCTCCTGAGGTCTGCCTTTCTGCTTGTTGGGTTCACAGTTTACCTTTATTTACTTTACACTGGTATTGGTATTAGTTTGGCTGTTTGATTAAATCCATTTCATTTCAATCCATGAGTCTCCTCAATTTTCCCAATCTCCCTTCTTGGCTGGGGAGGGGTCACTGGGTGATAGAGCAACTGCTGTAGTTTAGCCCTGGATATCGGCTGACTGTAGACAATTATATAATAAAACATATCTCAGCAATTCCCATGCAAAGGTTAAAATATTTTTAAATATGCAAACATGTATGTAGATATTCAGATAGCAAAAAAAAGACTGGTTTTGTCATGGTTGCAGCAGTTATGGACAAGCATTGTTGGAAAAAAACTTTCAGAGGCAGCTGACAGCTTGTGCTGCATTATTTGGTTTGACTGCTGCCTCTAGCCAGGTGTGGTATAGCAATCTGCAAAGGAATCAATCTAACCTAGTCTTTTTTCCCTAGAAAGAAAATGCCTTGGATACCTGTTGGTCGATTTCTTCAGTGAGGCATCTTTGATGGATCTACTGTTTCAGAACCTGTGAGAACGGCAGAGCAGCTTCTCCAACACTGTCTCAGCGACCCAACCCAAGGTCATGTAACTTCACCAGTGTTGCAGAACTGTCAAGTCTGAGCCATCTTCTTAAACCTTCTTGTGAGTTCATTTATATTAATGATACCTGTTTTCATAGAGGATTGCTCCTAAGTGAAGATGGTTTGTGGGAAATACTGCAGCCTGTTCTTTGCTAATAATAACAATCATCAGCACCATCTGCATAAGCATGGTGCTTGTGAATTACTGTAAGGAAAAGTTTTAGCAAAGTTGAGCTGTGACTTATCTTTTCAATTGTGAGGCTGCTTTAGTGAGTAGCACCTGGTAATGTTAGAAGTCACTGGAGGTCTGTACTGCTGCTCTGCTGTAGGTGGAAGCCATACCAGGCAGTGTGGCAGGCAAGGCCTTTTGGCAATGGTTCCTTTGAGCACTCCCCGTTGTAAATCTGTATCATGGGAGATCCTGGTGATACACTGCCTACTGCTCACCACTTCTCCCTCTGCTGTGGCAGATAAGCTGTCCTTGAGGGAAGGTTGGTTGGCAGGTATCATTCAACAAGCAGTTACTTCAGATCAGTGGTTTTCCAGAATCAGATATAAAGTAATAATTGACAGTATTTAAGGGAGGAAGCATTTTAGGCAATGGATTTGGTCAATTAACAGTGCCATTTGTGTTCAGGCTCCTGTAGTTAAGAATATTTCTCCTTTTACTTCCATCTTATGTTTTCATAAGGCTATCAAAACACTTTGCACAGCCTGGAGTGAATTCTCAGACATTTCCTCTCTTCCTCGTTCAGAGATCTCTCAGATATTTACACCACCAGCTGGTTGTCCAAGCTCTGAGACAGTCAAACAGGTGCAAAGCTGAGGATCTTATTGTCTACTTAGTCACTTTAATGCTGAGAGGCACATCACTTTCCACTGGAAGTCAGCAAGCTTGTAAAAATTATTTAAACAAACCAACAAATAAAACCACCTTCTCACAATATGGTCTGTAACTTGATAAGTTTTACCAAAAACCTGTGAGGACAGCTGACCTCAAAGGTGAAATAACATTAAATCTGCAAACTGTGATCCTGTATCGTAGAAGTAATTAGTTCTCCTATTGAAAATCCACGCCTTGCTACCTGAAAAAGAATACTGAAGGGACTGCTTTTTCCCACTGTAGACACTAAAAACAGGATCATGAGCATGTGGTCACCATAGTGTGAGGCCAGGAGAAAATACTCCTCTATACTCAAATTAAGAGGCAAAAAATAACAGAATTTATTGCAGGCATATGGGAATCACAAACTCTGGCACGGTTTTTGAAAGAGAAATCCTGTGGTGCAAGTAGACCAGCAACACGTTGAGCATTGGTTTGCTGATGAGGGTCTGTGAACACTCATGCAGGGACAAGAGTATGTGCAAGTCCCAGCACTGGCACTTTTCTCAGGGCTCGGAGAAGCAGCTTGTGCAGACACAAGAACACGTGATCTTCATCTCACAAGTTGCCCTCCAGGTTCAGAGGCAGGCATCCCAAACTCCTCTGAATCTTTGTTCTGCTGCTTCTTAAAAAATTAAAAGAGAAAGCTCAGCATTTTATGAGAAGCTTGTGTGACCTCACATAATTGTCAGGCAACCTCTTTAACCCATGCCAATAAAGAAGAGGTGTAGGGGAAAAAAAACTCAAATGCAGAAGAAATCACAACGCGTGCCCCAGTCCTAGCATTTTGTAAGTTGAATTTTGGCTTGCTTGCATCCATTCCCACAGTGAAAAAGTACATCTACTTTTTCTTAGCAATCTGACGGACACTCCTCGTATAATTTCTTGTATGCTTTGTGAATTTAATAAGGTTCTCTGTTTAAACATGTGATATTGTTCCCCGCAGTAATTAAGTGCTCACCTAATGAAGTCCAAAAAGTAATCTGTGACATCACACCCCAGGCAGAAGAGCAGCCACAGACACTAGAAGCTTAAGCAAATATAGACCACACAGCCTGCAAGAAATGACAATGTGATGCAAAGCATTTTGCAACTTAATGCTGTACATGGTTACAGGCAATTGCATACTAAAGCACCTGAAAAGAGCAGAGGAGTAAACATGCTCAACATTAATTTCACCAGCCTCTCTTTGCCTCGGTCAACATTGTTTACATGACTGTTCTATATGACTGGAAAACTGCTACCTTTGAGCAACTAAGAACAAAATGTTCTGCATGTCCCATATTGTGTGAGGTTGATTTCAGACCACGTCAGAAGGTGACAGCCTCAGTTCCCCCTAAACTGTGACAGAGAGTTGTATGTGTGGAAGAAGGTTTTGGCTGTCCACGGAAGTGCTCACTTGTTTCAGAATATGTTGAAGGGGAGCCTTCATCCCTGTGGATGTTCATGAATCCTCCCCAACAATTTCCTAATCCTGCAGGACAAAGGACTATTACTTTTTTAGGTTAATTTGGCTCTTTCAAGTGGTGCAATCAAGTAGACATTTGTATCCTGTTACTAGAGTGTTCTAAAAACCAGCTAATATTTCAGGTGTGTTCCTGATAACATGGTTTATCTACCAATCCAGGGTAGCCAATCTCTACCATTTCTTGACTGAGACATTAGAGACATAGGGCAGGTTCCTTGGGCAGAGGTTCTGGGACCATTGATACTGTTCTGTCTGCTGGGAGAGATATGAACAATGCAGGCAATGATAGTTATCCTGCTCTGAAATGCCTGCTATGTATAGATCTTCCACATCTGTCCTGCTTGCTTCCTTCCTGCTTTATCTCCTCCTTAGAGCTGTAATGCCTCTGTACAATTTTGCTGCGTGTTGCTGCCCCAAAAGAAAACACTACTTGCAGACATAAAAGGAGATCCATGGGTTTGTTTTTTTTTTTTCTTTCTTTCCATAACAGTAAGAATGAAAGTCTCAGTCTAGATGAGCAAAATGCAGACTTTGGAGGATTACAATAGCCTCTAGCTTTAGGCTAATAAAGAAACACAGATCACTTTCCCAAAGGGAAAATGCTGTTTTATTGCGTCCTGTAGGAAACCGGCAATGCTCCTCCCAGGATAATACAGCCCAAAGTCCCAGGCAGCACATGCAAATGGATATTATGACCTCCCCTAAGTTTCAGAAAGCAGCATGGAAT
>VWZY01004488.1:352311-364901 GCA_013399075.1 Chloroceryle aenea | reverse complement strand
AAAAAAAAAGAAACAAACCCAAACCAGTGAGCTTTGCTTTTCCCAACCAGCAGGACAAAGCCAGGTACACACATGAGCAAGCGGGAGGGTGATGCAATTAAGCAGCACAGATCATGCAGTCCCTTCAAAACAAGCACATCTGTCAGTGGGTTTTGTCATGGCAGGTATAAACCACATGCTTCTATTCTATAGTGCTGCAAAATTTAACATAGGAAATGTTGTCAGTTTTACTAGGATCTATGAGTGGAATTGTATACATGAGATAATGACATATTGCAAAGATTGAATTGATTACTATTTTCTGTCTTATGCGATGCAGCTTTTTCCCTGTTGAACTTACATACCCTGTGTCAAACCTCAACAATTTAACTGATCTTCATAGCATCTCTCTGTTTTTACTGTAGAATTTTAGAGCCGGAACCATGCCTTTTTATTTTTTTTTTATGTAGAACCATCATGCTGTAGACCCTGCTAGTCTTCCTCCATAACACAGTTTAAAGAAAGAGGTCGTCAAGGAAGCAGATGGCTGAGAAATACAGGTCCGGCCTTTATCTTCTTTCACAAACACGCAAGCACCCATCTGTTACTGAAGAGAAAAGGGAAAACCTTTGCAGTGGTTCTGGACAGACTAATTGCATGTTAGACAAAAAGAGATTACGGATGACTATCAGTGAAGGAAAAGGGAAGTCGCTGAATTTCTGCTAAGGCCCACACAGCTGGCAATGGTGGATCCAAGAGAAATGTCTGAATTGTTGAAGAATGGCTGTAGAATCATCCAAGGGAGAACCTGAAGCATAAACGCGGTGTGTCTCCAGGTATGTGCCATGCCATACCCCACAAGGAGATGGGAGGGGAAATACAGGACACAGAAAAGAAAAAAGAACATAGAACTTAATCCAGAGTTGGTATAACCACAGCTAGGAATAAACTGTTGGAAAAGGAGTGATTTACCTGAGTGCCATGCCTGGCACTACCCAAACATGGCATCGGCCCAGAAAATTCCAAAAGCCAGAATGTGTACATGAGCTACTAAACAAAGATTCACTAAAAGGGTGGAGAGAAGCATCATTATGCCCTTCCCCTTTATTTGGTGACACTGTTCCACATATACATGAAAGCCACAACTTGCAATTTCTTGGACTTGGCAGCCTAATGGAGTTCTTCAAACACACATGAAAAACACAAGTCTGTGCATGGTTGAATCAGTTTCCTGAGTTCACTGAATGAACAAATTTCAACAGAAATTGAAAAGAATTTTAAATTATTATTTTCATTCACATGTCTCTACTATTGGAAATTCCAGTCTGGAGAATGTCTATTAGCAACTTAGCACAGAGTGCCAGAAGGAACTGCTGAACTCTGTTCTGCAAGCATTTGTGCATGTATATGTGTTTCATTCCTGATATGCCCAAACCCTGTATTCTTAGAATTATACAATCATAGAATGCTTTGGGCTCAGAGGGACCTTAAGGATCATATAGTTGGAAATCCCCCTGCCATGTACAGTGATGCCTCCCACTAAACCAGGTTGCTCAAAGCCCTTTCCAATCTGGACTGGAACACTTCCAGGGATGGGGCATCCACAGCCTCTCTGGGCAACCTGTTCCGGTGTCTCACCACCCTCATAGTGCAGAGTTTCTTCCTTATGTCGAATATAAATCTACCCTCTTGCAGTTTCAAGCCATTACACCTTGTCCTATCACTACAAGTCCTTGTGAAAAGTCCCTCTCCAGATTTCTTGTTGGCCCTCTTTAGGCACTAGAAGGCTGCTATAAGGTCTTCCCAGAGCCTTCATCTCCTGGACAACAATGTACCTTGAGGCTTTACCTGACTTCTTAGGATCTCATGCTCCATTTGTAAAAGATGAAATCTATCTCAAACCTTTCTGGCTACCCTAACTTGATAGAATCACAGAACTGTAATAGTTGAGGCATGGATGGACCTCATCAGATTGTCTAGTTCAAGACTCACCCTGATCAAAGATAGGTCAACTATACCAGGTTGCTCAGGAATTTATCCAGCTGTGTTTCAAGTATCTCCAAGGCTGAAGACTCCACAACCCCCCTGGGAAACTTGTTTCAGTGTTTGACCACCCTCACTGTAAAGAAATAATTTCTTCTATTTAGGTGGAATTACCCGTCTTCCAAATTGTGCCCATTGCCACTTGTCCTTTCTGGGCAGCAGTGAAAAGATGCTGGTTCTGTTGTCTTTTACTACTTCCTTTTTAGTATTTACACACATTGATAAGATCTTCCAGGCCTTCTTTCCTCCAGGCTAAACAATTCCAGCTCTCTCAGCCTCTCCTTGTATGACACTTCCTCCATTCTCTTAACTATTTTTGTGATGGCAATATTTGAAAACTGCCTGGATGCAGTCCTGGGCAACCTGCTTTAGCGTGAACCTGCTTTAGTGGGGATGTTGGACTAGATGACCTCCAGAGGTCCCTGCCAACCTCTACCATTCTGTGATTCTGTGACCCTTCACTGAACTTTTTCCATTATGCGCATGTGCCTCTCGTGAACCGGACATAGCAGTGGAGGTGCAGTCTCACCACTGCCTCACTAGAGAGGAAGAATCACTTCCCTTGACCTGCTGGCAATGCCCAGGACGCTGTTGCCTTCTTCCCTATACGTGCATGTTGCTGACTCATAGTCAACTTTTTGTCCACCAGGAGGCCCGGGTCCTTTTCTGCAAAGCCACTTTCCAGACTTCAGTGTGTACAAGTTGCTGTCACCCAGCTGGCATGCATGAACCATGCAGCTGCTCACTCACTCTTACCCCTCTCTGGTGGGATGGGAAGGAGAGAATACAACGAAAGGCTCAGGGGTCAAGACAAAGCACAGGAAGTTAACTCACCAGTTATGGTTACAGGAAAAAGGCAGACCTGATTTGGGGAAACAAAATTAATTTATACAAAATCACTGCCAATTCAATTGAATCAGAGTAGGACAGCGATAAATATAATCATAACTTGAGTAAGTACACCTTCCCCCCACCCCTCCCTTCTTCACAGGCTTAGCTCCGCACCCAGCGGTGCAGGGGGGCAGGGTGCGGGGGTTGTGGTCAGTCCCAGTCCATTCCATGTTGTTTCTGCCTCTTTTTTCCCTGCATGGGGGAAACTCTTCACAGTCCTCCACTGCAGCATCATGGCACCCCTCCAGTGGAAGACAGTCCTCCATGAACTTCTCCCACAAGCATGGGTCTCTTCCAGGGACTGTGATCCTCCCAGTGACAAACTGCTCCAGTGAAGGCTTCCCTAAGTCCCAGCCTGCTTCAGGAACAGTTCCCTGCTCCAGTGTGGGGTCTTCCATGCACTGCAGGTGGGATTCTTCTCCACTGTTGGTCTCTTGAAGGCTGGAAGGGCTCAGCCTGCCATCTCACCACAGATGAAGGGGAATGGTTGCTCTGGTGTGCCTCCCTGTCTCCTTTCTCACTGACCTTGGTGTCCACATAGTTGTCACTCTCCTGTCTTACTCCTTTCCAAAACAAAGTAACTCCCTAAACAAAGGAACCTGCTCAACAGGTTTTCTCCTCTTAAGTATGTTATCGAAGAGACACTGATTGGCTCGTCCTTGGGCAGAGGCAGGCCCAATTTGGAGCTAGAGGAGCTTTTCAAAGCTTCTTACAGGGTCCAGGCCAGTAGACCACTGCCCCGGTACCAAAACCCTACCAGACACAAACCCAACACGGTAGTACATAGGGTTAATCCTTGCCTCATGCAGGATTTAGCATTTCCCTTTGTTGGAATTTATGAGGTTCATGGACAGGAGCTGGCCCATTTCTCCAGCATGTCAAGGTCCCTCTGAATGGCAGCACATCCATTTAGTGCATCAGCCACTCCTCTCAGCTTTGTATTGTCTGCAGACTTGCTGAGGGTGCACTGTCCCCATCATCCAGGTCCTTTTGAAGAGGTTAAGCAGTACGGGCCCTGGTATCAATCCCTGTGGTACTGCACTAGTGATTGGTTTCTAACTGAACTTCGTACCTAGCCCAACCCTTTCAGCCCCATAGTTTAGCTAGTATTCAGTCCACCTCACTGTTCATTTATCTAACGTACACTTCATTAGTTTGTCTATGTGGATGTTATGGGAGACAATGTCCAAAGCTTTGCTAAACTCAAGATGCGCATCACTATTCCGCAACGCCAGTTGTTTGATCCCGGAAGGCTACCAGATTAGTCTGGCATGATTTCCCCTGCTTACAGCCATGCCAACGACTCTCAGTCATCTTGCTCCTGATATATTTGAAAATAGTTTCCATGAGGATTTGCTCTGTTACCCTTCCAGGCATTGAGGTGAGGTCAACAGCCTTGTAGTTCCCTGGATTCTCCTTGCCCTTCTGGAAGACAGGTGGGATGTTTGCAGGAACCTCCTTCAATTGCAGTGACCTTCCAGATATAACTGAGAGCAGCCCTGAATGCTGTGGTGGTGCCCAGGCCACTCAGCATAATCCCGTGTGCCTCTATCTTAGTTTTAGGTGCAGTGACTTGGGTGTCAGGCACCCTCTGACCACACCGGAGCCATCTGCTGCCCAAGTGGTACATTAGGATAAGCCATGCATGCTTTGGAAAAACTCCCATTGCGCTGTTATCTTGGTCACAAGTGCAGTAGCTCAAAGCTGGGGTGGCCAGGCACTCCCTGGCCACACCTGGGCCATCTGCTGCCTGAACTAGGTCAGAACGCCTGGCACGAGTTGTGGCCGGAATGGAGAGTACTGACCAATGCCAATCATCTCAAGGTCCTAGAAAAAGCCACACGAAAGTGTGACCTTCTGAGCTCTCTGGGAGTGCAGTGGCTGTGTGACTGATTCAGAGCTCGCCCTGAGCTGGGATGCCTCTCAGGGTACATTTTGGGAGGATTGAACCATTGTCCATTGACAATTGTGCGAGGACCCAAAGGCCTGGTTTCGAGAGGTTCGCCAACTGTCTGTTGACGAATGCCAGCACAAAAACTGAGTAATTCATGAAAAGGGAAATTTTAATCGAAGGTTAATGTCTTCTGTGTGTGCACACAATTTGGTTCAGAAATATTTGCCTGCCCATCTGTGTGTGGATTTGATTCAAAATTACTTCTCTGGCCAGCTGTATGTGATTTGATTTAACCTCCATCTGTGTGTGCAACCCTGCTGTAGTTTGAGGTGACCCTTGTCATTCTCAAATCTTTAAGTTGCTATTTTGACTGTGACAAATTCCATTCAATCCCTCTGTTCAATTGGCTGCCGAATATTGGTAAGAATTATACAACTTAGTGTCATGATCTATCTCAAAAACTTTAATAAAACCTAAATTGCAAATGAAGTCTTACTTGCAATACATGAAATCCTATGAACTTGTGCATGCTCTGTTTGTTAAAATGTTTCCTAACTCTATCCTCCTCTACTGAGGTTGTCTTCAGAGCTCTAGACCTTCCACTGATCTCCACCGCCTACGATACCTGAAAGAAAATCTTACCAGTAAAAAGCAATACAAATGATTTATTTCTGCAGTGTAAACAATTCAGTTTTATTTAACTGTACTATTTCTTGTATTTGTATTAGGAGTAGCCAATGAATACAGGCAGTAGCTGAGGGTTGCCTCTTCAGCAGCCTGCACCTGAACAATACGTGTCTAAAGCTACTGGTTTTAATGGTGAACTAAAAGACGAAAAACTGTAGCTGAGGGCATTTTCCTGCAGAATCATATTGTGATATTGGCAACAGACGTCTAGTCTAGGGAAAGAAAGAAGAATGACAAATGTCTCATAAAACTGGAACATTATTTTAACAATCACAAAAATGCCAAATTCCTCCTTGTGAAAAGAATATGAAGAAAGCTCGCTTTTTTTTTTCCCAAATAAACCCCATAGGGAAGAATGAAAGCAATCATCTTCATGCCTTCAAAAGCTGAATTTTGAAGTTTCTGATCAAATTCCTGTCATTGTATTGTTAAGGAAATGGCCTTGGTCGCTGAACTCAAGCAATACTGGAAGAGCTTCCTGTTGAAAACAGCAGGGAGTGCAGCCTGCAGTTCATGGTATTGACTGGAGCACTGCAGGGCTGCCTTCAGCTTTGCAAGTCCCCTGCAATGTTATATACGGCAGGATACTGAAGTTGGTGTCTCTTCACCATGATGTGACAACTCTCTAATAGAAACAGGTGTGGTTAGAAAGAGATGGAACAACTTTACAGCACTAGGGCATCAGATCAGGAGTCCAGCATCCTCTCTGTGGTGGAAAAATTCTGAGAAAATCAATTACATAACCTACGTCTAAGTTTCTTCCACAGAATTGCTTAGCTAAGTAAGTAAAAGTCCAAGGCTTAAAGATGTACATCCCTTGTAATTTTAAACAATGCCTACTGTTGATGGCATTTTTATAACTATCTTTAAAATGGCTTTTGTTTTTTGGTAGTATTTCCACAGAATAACTGTGTACTTTTACATTTATTGTCTGTTCTACATTCTTTCACAGAATTTCACTTTAATGTGGTACTTTTAGAAGAAACCCAGGAACAGTGAAACTCTTCACTGCTCTCTCAGTTTTGTAATAATTGTACTTCATATTTAAACAAGACAAGGAGATTCAGCCAGTGCTCCTATGAAATCATTAGTACTCACAAATCTGTATTAAAAATAAATGTAATCATAATTTATCAATAAAAATGTCAAAACTAGGAGCAGGATGAAACAAAACAAGCAGTAGCATCAGATTTGCTCCTTACAACAAAGATATGTGGACACAGCATTATGGAATGGACTTTTCTGACCTCCAGAGTACAGCAAGTTGGTGTTGTGAATGGTTTTATGCAGACAGATATCCTAGGCTTCACAGAAGTGATGCAGATGCTGCCAACTTAAAGCAAGAAATCAAATAATGCCTGTTCATTCAGGCTGTTTAATCTTTTGTGGCCCTAAATATTTCCCTTCAATTAAAGCACAGTTTAGAAACATGTTAAAGTTACTATCACCATAAATATCCATTTCAAAAAACATGGGGCCAAATAGTCAAACTCTGCTTTTCCATACAGCTTACGGGGTAAAAAGAAGGAAGCACTGTACAAAATACAGCAGGATAAATACATGAAATGGGATAATGATTTAACCAAACTTGACAAGAAGAAAAATGAATTTATATCTATCTATTAGTATAGTCCATTTACTAAAATACTTCTTCAGTTTCCTAGATGGGTTTTCTGAAAAAGAAATTTATATCCTAGAGCATTTCAGGTTCGCATTGTGCAATTTTAGAGAGACTGCTGCTCGACTGAATGGTTGAACAAACTCGCAGCTTTACTAACGCAAATATATCACTTACAGAAATGGAACGTATAGCTGAGCTTGTGGATGACTTGAAGCAACTCTCAGAAACATGACTTCTAATAAGCACCTTTGGCTGCTGTTCCCAGAATGTTACTCGTTACTGCTTTGGGTGTGTTGTGGGGAGGTTTACATTACTCTGACTATTACCACACAAATTTCTGTTTGGACAATACTCGCATGCTTGCAGAGTGACACTTTGCAGACTGGACATCGAACTAAGATGCAACTAACAAAATTGAATCTCAATAAAGTATTTTTACACTCTGTGATTGATCAGTGTGAAGTTCTAGGACCATTTCCTCTCAGGTCTCAAGATTTCCCAGTTGAGCAGAGCTTGCCCTATCCCACTGCTCTGAAAAGCAAAGGCTTATGTGGTAGAACAAACGGCAGCAGCTTCGTGCTTGTACTGAGCAAGAGAAAGGCACTCTGGAAACAGGTGGGTCCTGGAACAATTGCAGAAACATTTAGACTGTGACCCAGTGACAAGTTGAATTGCACTAGGCTGTTCCGGGCTGCGACTGGTAGTTCTGACACCCCAACTATCTACTTTTCATTCGTTACCTAATGCTCACCCCAGTTCTGACACACACCAACAGTTCTGGCTGCTAAACAGTCCAGCACAGCTTACTGGCTGGTAAAAAGTCAGTACCTCAATCTGTGCAGACTGACACTGTTGGAATCAGAAGTAGCGAGGGAGAAAATTTAAGAGCAGGAGCCTCCAAACTGTGTGTAGAGAAGGAGATAATGGGAGTGATGACAGGGATGGGAAAGAAGTGTTGTACAACCAACACTGTCCTTTCAGTGTTGGTATGTGTAATTTTTATAAAGAGTTTTAAAAGAATGGCAGACAATAAAGCTAATAAGATCCATGGACACTGAGACATCTTATGACAGAGATTACAAAATGTTCCAAAAATAGGAGGGTGATTTAAGCTCAAATGAATGCACAAGGACTAACTCCAGAAAACCCTCAAGGAAAAATTCCTACTTCTTACTGAATAGAAACACAATCAGGATTCAACATGGTAATTCATAAGAACAGGAAGAATCACCCTGAGCTAAGTAGCTATGACCATATGGACTGAGAAAGCTACTTAGGGTGAGCCAGTCCTGGGGGGCATAAAAAGAAAAATCTATGTTCCTTTTTTTTTCTCCCTTAATTTAGCTGTGAACTTGAAGCAAATGAAAGGAAAACTTACTTGTTAAGCTCAATTTTAAATTGCATTTCTGTTACTTACTTTGCACCCCCTCCTACACTTCAACCTTTGCTCTTAGAATAAACTCACTTTACTTTTTAAGCGTATCCTGGCATTACAAAAAACTCTTTGGCAACTCTGGAATGAATAAGGTTTATTATTATTTCAGAAACAATTAATCCGAGTAAAGGAGAAACTTAGTCCTGTCTTGTTGCACTCACCTAGGGCGAGTAGGAGGGACTTTGGGAACTAAGCTCTCTAAGCAGCACTGATCATTTTGAAAACTGGTAACGTCAGGTATCGAGAAAAGTCAGCTCTCCTCTTTCCGTCACGGAGACACGATCCGGAGACAGTCCAGAAACCTGAGAAAATTGTTAAAAGCAGTTATTTCCATGCCCCACTGTTACAGTGTGATAGGGATTAAACTAAATGATGTATTCACTGTACATTTTTTCTTATGCATTTTCTTATGCATTAATATGAAAGTGGGGTTTATAATATTTAAGAAAAGTATGCCTCTCAGTTCTTTACTGCTGTATTATAGCAGTAGGTTCTCGCAAGGTTATCACCAGCCTCTCCCATCTACTGTATTTCCCATAGTCTGTTAAATATCTAATTAAGCTCAAAACCACTGTTCTTGCACTCAAAACTTAGCTTTGAAATTCACTGCTTTTATTACAGGTCTGAAAAAAGAGCTTCTATTTCCCAAGCTTTTCAATCACTGGAGTAAAAATAATCCAATTGGAATTTTCTTTGGCAAGGAGATATTCTTCTCTTCAGAATGAAGCCTCAAGTATTTTCGGCTAAACAAAGCCAGATAGGTAAGACTAAAGTAAGACTTTACTGTGGGAAAGTGATCACCTCTCTACTGGTGATGCTGAAACCCATTTTCCTTTTCATCTATTTTGCTAAAAGGTGTATCAACAATTGTTTGTATTTTCTGACTGTGAATGAGCTCCCAGAACAAGCTTATCAAACAGAAGAACGAGAACAGTATACAATGGTGCATTTAGCAACTCTTTCCCATTGTTCCTTCCTGTCTTCTGCCACTGCACATTTTTTTCCCCCCTTAATTGTATAATGTTATATGGAAACACTGGTATTGTAAATACCTGAATAACTTGTCATTCAAGTAAACAACATCTGCATGAAGCACCTAGTGTTAGCGACATCATTCTGACAGATTATGTAATCTCTGTAGGGCTGAGAGATGCCTTTGTCATTATTTTTATACCTGAGAACTATGAGCACTTATGGGATCATAAAAACTTAATTGCCAAACATCAGAAGTTCTTGCTATGCCAGGCTGCTCTCCAGGGATTATTTAAATCAACATGTCTTCCTGTATTTTGATGGACAGACTTCGGTGAAAAGAATTTTCTTGTCGTTCTTGTTTACTTGCCTGCAAATATTTAAAAGAGTAGGGAAGTAAGTAATGTTTATTGAACACGACCCTGCTCCTGTGGAATTACAGATCTACTCCTTTAGGTACATTAGCTTCTCAGTATCACTCATCAGCCTTCTTTCTCAGCATCATTTAACTTTCAGGACTAACCGCACTGTTACCCTTGTCCATGTGATACGGAGCGCTACCTGTCGCCAGCCAGTGCCTCATCTTCCCACACACAAGACTGTATTCTCATGCAGGCGGGAAGTTCTCTGGAAACATATGTAATGAAATCTTTCAGAAAAGAAAGCAAAAGCAGAAGACCTAGTTTTTCTGCATTGCCTGTGAAAAACCTCAACATACATTTTACAGCAGACGTCGAAGACAAAGACGAGCTACTTTTTTTCTGGCATAAATTGCTTATTTCCCTGTTAGTTTCTTGTCTACCAACACTTATATGCTTCACTTTTAATTGCAAACATAGATTTTAAACTCTGAGGGGCAGGATCCCTTTTGTTCTTCTATGTAACCAATCTCCCTTGTCACTACAAAGGGAGTATTATTTTGTGACTATTTTCAAGATGGTTTTGTCCAACGTTGTCTTCTCCTAAATCAAAGCTCAAGATCATCTTCCCAAAATACTGCATTTTTCAGGGGAAACTTGTGAAAGATGCAATTATGTAACAATGCCATAGATGCAAACTATTTATAATGGTGCTGTTATTTATGGTATGGATAAATGTATCTTTTAAGTATGAACTCTTAAGATCCTAGGAGTCATGCAGGGAAGCATAATTTTATTATATTTTGTGAGCATTGCGAGAGCACATATTTTGAAATAAACAAACAAACAAAAAATCACCAGAAAATTAAGGGTTTTATTTTAAAACCAACTGACATTTATGGTGTGATACCACGAGCCTGTTCCCAGGCGTTTGTTCATCAAAAGGAAGGAGTTCATTCTGTAGGTCAATTATTTGCAGCAAGTATTTCATGAAAGACTCAGTAACGCCACCTCCATGGATTTATATAGACGCACCAGAATAATTTCTTGTGACTAGACTATGATTCAGAATTTGCTATCAGCTTTTTCTAAAGCAGCTCTTTTATGGCTTCATTCAAGAATGTTTAGGTTAAGATTTCCAAATATCTGTGCGTAGGTATATCTCTCCTTACTAAATCAGATCAAATGGGCTTAGTCTTTAAATACATATATATATGTGTAGTGTAATGCAGCCTGTACGGAGCCTAGCGGCACTGCACTCCTGTGAAGTTACTCACATGTAGACATCGTTTGCAGGATTAGATATAAGGGACTGATTCAGAATTAATTTGGAAGGGTTTGGGTTTTTTTTTTCTTTTTTTCCCCTTTCTGAAATCAGCTCTCTTTGCTTTACTACAAAAATATCCCATTATTGCTTCTGGAGCTGCAGATGCTCCCACAATTGTAATTGCCTGTCACACAGTGAAGAAATCTAATTAAAACCACTTATTTGTACCTATTAAACAGTCTCTTTAAATGCAGACAAAAGACCTTACCACAAGCTAAAACAGAAATACAGAGTGTGCAATTCGGAAAGAAAAACAACGTCTGTTTTCAGATAATTACACTTACCTGTTTTCCTAGTACTACTAATTAGCACTGTGAATTGAAATGGTTATGTAAATCACTGTACCTAACCACTACTCCAGACACAGTTCAGACTGTTAGCATGAGGTTGGACAAGGCATTTCATCTTTCATACTTAAAATAGTGACATTTTTGTGTTGAGGGTAAATTACTGACCACAGCATGGTTTAGAGGTATAATACATAGTAATTACAAAAAATGTTTAATCAAGTGCAAGGAATAACCTGCAGTTTTCTCCCAGGAGACCCAAAATTCCTGACCATTTTCTAGATAAGAGCAGTCTATTCCTTTGGAGCCTCATTCATTACATCATTTAAAACAATTAAGTTTACAGATATTTCCTAAGAAAAAAGCTCTACAGAAAGCTATCAAAAGAGGCAGGCAGGGTACCAAAACCATAATGATTTAATAAATAGCCTATTGCACAAGATCATGTGTTAAGAGTCTGCTTCACTCCCTAATGTGAAGCCTTCACTCAAGACTTCACTCTATTTCACATTGGATAGTGTTGGCTGGACAACTGTAAGAATTGGGTTGTGTACCATCTATCACTACCGACATCACGTCACTTGCTTTCTACAATGAAAACCCAACTACTAGGCTGAATCTACTGAAAAAATACTCAATACTTGTACCATGTCAGGTTTCTGCATTTAAGAAACAGGCCATTAGTAAACTGAAAACTGTGGCTTATAGCCATGACAGACAGACTTCCTTGGGTTGCTGTAGGAACTGGGGCTTTTAACCCATTTTTGCATCTTCTTCAAGGTGCCAGACCACCCTCGTGGCCTGTGTGTATCCATTACTAAAACACTGTTTCTCACACAGATACTGAGTGCTGAGCTGCCTCTGTGTCCACCCTGGTGAAAGGGAGATAACGAGGAAAAAAACAGGGGGGTAATCTCTTCGTTACCTCAACATACATCTGTGTCCACATGGTTTTGCACCACCCTCAGCGACAGGTATCTCCATAGCTGCCTCCTGGGTTGATGGTGTCAGTGCTGCCGACAGTCCCTGCTTCCTTGGGGAGCTCCTCTGCCAGGCTGGCCCCGCCCTGAGAGCTCCCCTGCCAGGCTGTCCCCA
>VWZY01004488.1:341092-351744 GCA_013399075.1 Chloroceryle aenea | reverse complement strand
AGGCCGCGGGGGCTGCGGTCGCGGCCGGTCCAACTTGTTGGTATCCCCCTTTGGGCAGATGTGGCTGCACAGCTGGGAAAGGTCCGCCGCCAGCTCCGCGGTGACAAGATTGGGTCCGAATTGCACGTGCAAAGCGGTGTGCTGTTCCCAGATGCGCCTGACAGTGATTTTTAAACGCGGCGTTAAATAATAATGTGTGCTGCACACAATGCTCGTGGGGATTCACATGTACTTTTCAGGCAGAGTGTATTTGTGCCGTCTTTTGTCCAAGCAATGTAAAAATTCCTGGAGGGTGTTAATCCTGTCGCCTGCACAAAATGTCAGAAGATTGCGGAGTAAGATTGGGAAGCAGGTTTGCAAAGTTCAACGGCTGAAGTTATAACGGCATGTTTTGTTTATGAGGAAAGTGGTCTAGACCTCCCAAATCCACAAAATATTTGTTGTGTTCGTGAATACTTAAGTAAAGTAAGCTCAAGTAACTTACACAAATTCTGTAGCACCAGGAAATTTCATGTGAGGAATTTTTATGAAAAAAGCCAAACCACCTCTGTTAATGTACGAATGAATGGAACACCAAGGAAAAGTGTCTGTGCTTATGCAGAGGGAGATTTTGATGGTTAGGTTTTACAAAATACACCGACTATGTGAGAAAAGTAACTGGAAACAAAATATGGAGGAAGGAGCACGTTCTAGTGAGAGTGTTTGGGAAGTGACTGCACTATGGATTCTTTCTTTTATTCTTCCTCTGCTCCCCCAGCCTTTTACTGGAATGGAAACCATAGCTTGAGGATACACATGAAAAAGTAGACCACTGACAAAAGTAGGCAGGCTGAAATTGAGCTTGCTGTGATGGAATAGATACTGTGCACAGCTTGCGGTGATACCTGCACCCAGGGTCAGTGGCACCACGTGGCTCAGTGCCTCATGTGCAGGCTGTAAGCTGCTCTTGGCAGTTGCACTCTATTTCCATAGAGTGTGTAGCTTCTACAGGGCACTGTAAAACCACTGAGAGGTGACCATTTTTTGGTGGTATGATGCTGGTGCTGTACAACTACCTTTTCATAATAGTAGTGTAAGTTTAGTTGCTTTGTGATGTAGTGCAGCTTCTATCAAATTTATTTTAAATACTGTGGACATGGCATTTTGATGCTAAAAAAGCTTCTTTTTTGTCAAAGCCTGGAAAACTTCCATGTACTGAATGTTTCACAACAGGTGCTCCTGTAAAGCCAAGATGGTTTTTATAAGATAATGGAAGGGTTTGGGTTAAGCCTTTGGGCTTCATCTTGAAGCCTCCATCACAATGGAGGGTGGATAAACACATGGGTTAGAAGATTTCTTGTAAGCAGCTAAAAATCATACATGTTTTGTTTTTGAGATCGGCAGACTGTACAATATAGGTCCAGTTATGTGTAAAGAGCACTGATGATAACTGGAGGGTGAATTGAAGAGTTCTGCTGAACTGATGAGAATGCAACTGATGTAAAAAAAGAAGGCAAAGTTAGATTTTTGTAACCTCTCAGCTTAAGAGTCTGTCTTGATAGTAAGTTGGTAATGCAGAAAGAGTATGAAATGTGTTCAGTGTAATCAAATCAAAGGCAGTAAAGGAGAGAACGAGGGCAGAGAAGAAAAAGTGCTGATAGTCTTTGGTGTGTGTGCTTGAAGATTATGCATGACATTTGGTGATACTATACTCATGCTTTTACGGAAATGTAGCAGTGCTTTGAAAAAAGGAATATGAGAATAAAGGGTTTTCTGATTAGTAGGTTGCTTTTTCTTGATCCAAATCTGTACTGTGACTACAGTCACATCAGTACAGCAGGGACTTGAAATGGGTGCTCCAGAATAATGCCAGTACTCAGAACTGATGGAGATGAATGGGCTTTGTTTCTCTGCTTCTATGTTTCAGTTCTGACCACAAGTAGATAGGTTTATATGCAAATGTTGTGACTATTTATGTTTAAGCCATTACTGTCTAGTTATTCTCCTCTAAAGTTTTAGTGAAGGTAAAGGCATGTAACTCTGGGAGGATGAACCCAGGTAGCATGTGTCAGTGTTACTCTACTGTTTGGGTGTTCACACAAATGGACGGAAGAAACTTGCCTATTTGTCAGTGAATGGCCATAGAAATTTCTGTTAAAGGTGAAGCTGCTGTCTTTAAGATTGAACTAATTAGTCAGATCCACATCTGTCTGGATTGAGTGTGAGCAATTCATTACTTTGTGACTTAATGCTTGGTAGAACTTGAGGCACAGATTTGTTTGAGAATGGTGTTCGTTGTGTGCTACTTGGAGATGAGTGTAGAAGATGGAGCATGACAGCTCTGCCGGAGCTGTCTGGCACACTTGTGAGAAGAATGATCTGCTTGGTGTGCCCAGCTGTGTCACAAGGGAAAAACTTTGTTGCTTTAACAGATTGCTGTTCCTAGACCTTTCTTCCTGCTACTAGGGTACTAGTTAGCTATAGGAATGGAGAACCTGTTTTCCGTTTCTGTATATATGTTCCAACAAGGTGGTATGTGATAACTTGTCACTGTGTTGACCCTTCCTTTGGCTCCTACTTTGTCTTGCACCAAATTAACTGAAATGGCTACTTGGAACAGCTAATGTGTTTTTGATAGGCTTCTTGTTCCAACTTTTCTATTGTTATTTTCAGTCACTGGGTGCAATGAAAGATGCTTGGTGTGAACAAGAACCTACGATTACCTCTGTAGATCTAGGAAAGCAAACTAGCACATCTGTCTTTTGTATTTTGTTATAGGAGGGGAAAAAAAAATTCACTCCTTAGGGTGTGTGTGAAAACCCTCATAAGAACGGTGTCTTTTAACTTCTTGGAAAGCCTAACTTTGCTACTCAGCAAAGGATGCATCATGTCGACAACGGTGTCACTTTTGGTCCGTAAAGTTAATGAATGGGAATGTACTGCAGTACTCCTCTGTCTTGGTAGGGGAGAGAGGGAATAAAAGTAGTTGTGTCCTTCCTACTCTCGACAGTAAAAAAAGGTATCGGAAAGATTATAATAAAAACTTGGCTGCTGGAAAATCACAAGTTGCATAATGCATTGAGGTTGAAACTTGAATTACTTTAGTATAGTTATGTCTCTCACCTGGCCTTTTGTTTTTCCTGCCTGTACCCATGTGATATTTGTGTGTCTGCTGCTTGCTTTTTTCTCCCAGGTGGTCCGACTAGCAGTGTCCTGGACTGTTTCCAGTTCTGGCATTATCTTGCCGATTGTTGACAAATGATTTCTCTTGATCACGTCAGCTTATCTGTCATTAAATTGGAAATACAGAAACTTGCTCTGAGATGAATATGATTCTAGGAGAGCAAAGCTTTCTTCTTTGCTCTCTCTCTTTCTTGGCTCTAGGTCTCTGCAGGGTAAGGTGAGTTCAGAGAATAATCTTTGCTTTTACTGCTTCCACCAGAGGGAGCAAAATTTTTAACGGAAAATTGGCAAAAATTATATGGGTTATTACATCCCTTGATTTGCCATAGAAACAGATAACTCTAGTAGAGGAATAGCTGAGCAGGGGAGACAGGATATGATAATATCCTGTGATAATATGCGAGTGTCAACTTGTCTGAGAGATTGATCTTGAGATCCCGAAATATGGTCAGAATAACTGGATCAGCTAAGCTAACTGCAGCGATTATCTTCTAGATAAGGAGAGAAAGTGTATGGCTCTGACTGCTAACAGTATAGCTATGTGGAGATGTGTGGACTGAATAAAATGTCATGCCTATGCTTATGCGCTTTACTTAAAATCCAGGATGTAAAGATAAGCAGATTTTTTTTTAACAGAAGTAAAAAAAAGTTCCTCTATTTCCACACTATTTTGGGGATTTTCTTTGCAGTCTAATTTTACCTCTTAGTTGAATAACTTTGCTCGTTTGTGTAGAATAACTATTTTCTATACAAGTGCTATCAACCTTCAAAGAATCTAAACTGACTATTTTAAAATAAGAATAGGCATAAAAAGCCAAGTCCTCTTAACTGTGAACTGGATAAGCCATATGAACTTCCTTAATTTAGTGATCGCAGGCCAGTCTACTGCATCTTTGCAGAATTTTCTGCATACGCTCCCTGTACCTCAGTTGCTTTCAGTGTGCTCTTAACGCACTCAATTCCACAGAAAAACAATTGACATTGACTTATGTTGAGCCTTTGTGTTTCACCGTGTTGCCTTCAAGGAGAGTGGGAAGGTTGTTGTTTTTTTTTCCTCATATATATGTATGGAATGTTTATTTCTTAAATGCATGTGATTAGCGAGACGTATCTGCAGATTTTTTTATATTTAATTTTGATGCTGTGGAGATGAGCCACGGCTGGAGTTTAGCTAAAAGGCCAGGCTTGTGCCTGATTTGCCTGCAGGGAACATCTGGATTTGTCTCCTAGTTAAGATTTCTCTTATTTAACAAAGTTTTGGGCATTAGTGATAACTTAGCTTCCCTTGTTTTCTGCCAAGGCAACATAATGTAGCTTCCTGAGGACTGAAATGTTTTAGTCTGATAAAAACCTTTTTGTCTAAACATGGAGTAAAAATCAGAAAGTTTGTCCTATATAGCTGTCCAGAATTTAGATGGCTTAATATTTGTCTTGAGCATTATGAAAGTATAAAAAATAATGAAGTGAAGAGTGTCCCAAGTTGTATTCTCTTTCACTGTTGATTCTTAGACTCTTGTGTTCAGCAGTGAAATACAGAGCAACAGGTTTCTGATGTCATCCAGGAAAATTATGAGTAATGGAAGTGAGTAAAAGTGGTATTCATGGGTGTGTAAAATTCAAACACTGAAGATAAGGGACTGGTAAGGTAAGAAAATGGTGCCCCTGCTTTGCCCTGTACTTCCCTTTGCTGCTGCTAGCAGCAGTCAGAAGGAGGAAAGGTGGGTGGCAAAGCATGGTCTCCCATGACAGTAGATGGAGACTGTGGCAAGTGAAAAGAAGCTGGGAAAAATGTCGTCTTCTCCATTCTGTGTGTTCTGTTCTCAACGATTGGATGTTTTGAACTGAACAGTTTTGAGCCGTTTTTTGCACACTTCTGAACTAGTGGAAGGGAGGGAATATGTCAGCAGAAGGGTCCTGACCCTTGCAGTGATGCCTTCCCCAGATTTTAATATTAGTGTGTAGGTGTTGACTTAACTCTCCGTGTATTGTTCATTGAAATTACTCTGCAATGATAAACGTGTAGAGAAGGATGAAACTTTATGGATGATGGATAATGAGATAAATGGCAAGAGAAAGTGACTCTTTCAAAGGAAGAAGTGGAAGCGGTAATCAACTGAGTTGGAAAAGAAAGCAGACACCAGTTACAGTGCTAGAAAAGATGAGTGATCTGTTAAGTGGTAGAGAGATTTAGTTCAGGAAAAAGGAGCTACTTTTAATTCTTTACTTTTTAGGGAAACGGATGTGAATTTTCACTCTGATACCCTCTTGCATGGTTTCACACTGGGTATGTTTTCCCTTGGTGTTTGTGAAGGAGTGGAAAAACTCAAATGTAATTACAGCCCAAGCTTCTTACAGCCCAAGCTTCTTACAGTAAACTTCCAAAATAATATTTGCCTCAACAGCCTATAGTCAATTGCTTTGTTTTGTCAAATTGTTTTTCCCATCCTTAGGCAATTCATTTAGGTGGTGTCAGTGTGAACACTTACTGACTTAAGTTCACCACAGTACAAGCCATTTCTGAATTCAGAATGTGGTTGAGGAATTGCAGTCCTGGGATGTTGGAAAAGAAATACTGGAGTCATCAAAGAACAGGCTAATGAAGAAAAAATAGTAAGGCATAAGGAAGTTGACAAGAGTCGCTTATTTACTGAGTATGTGATTACCACTGCATTATTTTCTCTTGCTTTTGAAGTGTTACTGCAGTAAATGTGCTGTACCACAGCTTTGTAGATCTTCTGCCTCTCTGGGCTTTTTCCTGGGAACAGTGCTGAGTTAAGAGTTATGAAAACTGATAAAAATGAAATAGGAGTCATCTTTAACATTCATATTGATAATGAATTTTGACTTTTAACACCGGTTTACTCATTCGTGGGTTGACCCAATGAAGCACTGTGGTATAGCCTTTTCATCCCTGATTGCACCGGCTCTTCCTCACAGTTGTTACTTAGACTAATATGCATTTTTCCTGAGTGACAGTTTCCCAAGCCTTTGAATGAACTGGGGGGGTGGGGAGGTGTGTTCCCTAGAAGGTGAGAAAAGGTACACATACCTAACTGAAAATCTGTGCCCTTAATGTGTGCATTTCAGTTTTTCTTTTACAAAGAATGTTGATGCAGTTCCTCAGTACGGTATTTCATTTTCTTTTATTCCTTTGGAAAGTACTTCAGACTGAACATTTGTTATCGATAGTAAGTCCTTTAGTACTCGTTCAGGTGAACAGAGCTGTTTGGCAATTTGAGCTTGTCTGCAGACGTGGGTAAACGCTCGTTATGCCTGCTTGTCTGAAGTGAATGATTTCAGGAGCTAAGCCATCTTTTGCAAAATAAAGCATCTATAGATCTGCCTTTTTTTTTTTTTTTTTTTGGAATAATACATTCAAAGGTTAAGAAGCTCGTTTGGTCTGACTGTTAGGTGTAAATTGCTGTAGTTGTGATTTTGGTGTTCCCTTTTACTTCTAGCCGAAGTGGTGTTATGGATGAATGTTTGGCATGGTTTGTTTTATCAGCTATTTAAGATTTAGTAATAAAATAAGATAAATCAACTGTTGGTCAGACAGCTGAAGGAGGAGGTGCTTTTATTCTGAAACATTGTTTGTGAACACAGATTGTATAACTACAGGTAATGCTACCTGTATAGGTATGTATCTAATATATATATCTCATATAGCTACCTGCATAGATATACCAGTAATGCTGCTAGCTCATTCTTAATCTTTCTGACTTGTCTTCTGGTTGAGTAATGCTCTTGATTCTGTCAATCATTTGTGTGTGCGTACATGTATGTACATAAATGATAATTTAGTGGAGACTAAGATGTCACTCAGAAAGTGGGCTGACAGCCTAGACTGTAATGAATGGGGGTTTAGTCTTCATGGTGGAAAACGAAGGAGTTTAAAAAAAAAAATAATAAAAAATGGTAGGGGTTGGAAAGGACCTGTGGAGATCAGCGAGTCCAACTCTCCTGCCAAAGCTCGAACACTCAGCACAGGCCATGCAGGAACAGATCCAGGCAGGTTTTGAAAGTCTCCAGAGAAGGAGACTCCACAGCCTCTCTGGGCAGCCTGGTCCAGGGCTCAGTCACCCTCACACTAAAGAAGCTTTTCCTCATGTTCAGGTGGAACTTCATGTGTTCCAGCTTGTGACCTTTGTAAACATTAGTAAGATCCCTTCTCAGTCTTCTCCAGACAAAAGAAGCTAATGCTGCTATGAATGAATGCAGGAATTATAGAAACCCAGTGATGGCTACCAGATCTGTAGAAGGTCTAGCCTTAGAATATATTAACAAATTATTATCTGTAATGGGATTGAATAGAATAAGTTAGAAAAAGTATTTTAATAGGGAAGCATAATCCTTAATTCTACTAAGATTTTTTTTTTTTTTTCAAAAGAAAATGGAATTGATTTGAAAAGCTGCAACAGCTCTGAGTGGCGTCCACTAGTTCTTCAGCTTGCTGTGTATTGTAGATGTTTACAGGGCTGCTGTTGTGGTGCTTGGAGATTTTGTAGGCGATTGCTTTCATTCAGGGAGGAGTAAAGACTGTTTGAGTTGACCAGCAGTTAATTCAAAAGGAATCAAGGTGAAGTCCTTTTTCCATGGTGAACAATGAGAAGCTGACTGGGTTAAAGATGAGGAGTGTTTGGTTACTTGCTAACTAAAATTACTACTGCCCTTACTGGTTTTCTGCAGGCTATATGGACAAAAAGTGTTACTTCCTATGTTTGTTGCTTATTTTAAGAAGGATTTCGGGTTCTCATGTATCAGCAGTACTGAGGTAGATCTTAACAGAGAAAGTGTCTATTTCTGGTGGCATTTGAGAAGGATGCCTCCATAGATGTTAGTTCTTTTGCTTTATTTTTAAATCAGTAGGAAAGTGAGTAACTTGTAAAGGCTACAAATTTCAAGCACTGTAGTGGTTTTCTGAGCATTAAAATAAAAACTTGTCTTTGAAATATGCATTTGAATATCCTGCTGAAACTGCTGATACTCATGTGACAAAGGGTAGTGATTTTGACACTATTCACTATGTTCATTATGTTGCATGTGCACTGTGAGCGTGTGATAAAAAAACAAGCTTCTGAAAATGCAGTAGCTTGGTTGGTCTTTGATCAGAACTGTGTTTTGCCAACATAATGGCAGGTTGTTGTGTTTTGATGTTGTAAACCCTTTTTCCCTGGCACTCTGTTCTGCAACCCTTAACTGGCCAAACCAGTTTTTGCTCAACAGAAACAAGTTGTTTGGGTCCTTACTGGTTTTGAGGAGAGAAGAAAACCAAAAAATACACAAGCAGAAACCTTAAGTCAGCATTCTTGGTCCATTTTCACTTTTGAACCCAACTTGTGTCCATGTTTTTGGCCGTTCCTGTGCAAACACAGCTGTTCCTCAGTCTCTGTCATGCTGAATCCTTAAGAGCCCGTTAAGAGAGAACACCCTTCAGCTGGCAGTTTTCTACCCTTAATGAATTAGTGTGGGTTGTTTTCTCTATAAAATGTGTACATTGATGCTTCAATTTACATCTTTAGTCATACAGCTGTTCTTAAAGTAATTCTGAGTAATGATTTAGTAAGTCTTGTTTGAAAAAGCTTATTGGATTTGATGCTCATTTATTGCACAAAACAGATTACTACTGCTTGCTTCATGTTCTTCATTATGTTCTTCACTCTCTTCAGCATACTTAAGAATTACAAGATAGAAATTGAAAGTTAATACTGGAAATAGAAATAATATTATTAACATATGTCATGGCTGTCTTTTGGTGTTTTGGAGTGACATCAGCTTGGAGGGGAAGCATTCAGAGTGTGATGAGTTAGGGTCCTTACAGCTGCCAAGAAATTCATATGAAGATGAAGTATATTTGTGCAACCCTAAAAAGCTTTTGCTAGTGTTGTTAAAGTTGACTAACACAAACCCTTAGAGTATGCATTTCAAGGAAGGGTCTGCTGTGAGAGGGGCTGTGCTTGGAAGTCTCATCTGAAGTGAGTGTCACCACACTGACTACTGCATAAACATGCAGTAACTTACTACTACTTATCATAAATATCTCCCATGCTGATATTCCTCCCAAAATACTGCTGCTTATCCTCCATTTTTTCACATTTCACCCATGAAATGAAGTTAAGATGTCAAATCAGGAGTATTAATTGGTTATGTTTTCATCATGTAAGTCATTGGTTATTTTTTGAATCAGAAGTGCATTTGAAAGCATTGCCCCATGGTTTATGATTTTTGAGTTGAAAGAGGAGTACCTGTTTCTTCCTATCAGTTAGAGAAGAAATGCTCTCTTAATTACTCTCAAGTATCCTTATAATTTTATCAGATACCTCTGTTGGTGTCTCTGGACTCATCTTTCTGACATTTCCCAATAAATTGAAGAAAATTACCAAGCACTTTGATTTTGATTCTTGTAATGGAATTGTTTTTTGTTATTTAACTTTAGTTTTAACCTTTACCCTGAATTTTATTTTTTTTAAATTATTATTATTTATTTTGTTTTAAGATCTGTGCAGCAATTTTCAGGAAATAGTTTGAAAACTGATCATTGGTTCCAAATTTTCTCACCAGTTCTTAGTGGTTTGACAGTAGGCAATCACTGGATAATGTTACAAGCTATTCCTTGTCTTTTATACTGGACAAAGGTTAAGAAATTGCACAGAAGTTCCATCTATAGCTATCTGGTTGCTTTGGAGAAGCATCAGTTTTTCTGTGTTGTAAGTATCTTTTTGTGAATATCTGTAGATGTTATTAATTCCTCAGCTGACTTGGTGGAAAAGGGACGAGGTTTTGACCTAACTGGCAGCAAAGCCAAGAAAATACTGATGTTTGAGAAACAAGGCACAATGGAGGCTTCATTAACTGTGATAAGGTTTGGCAATTTTTGACAAGTATGTGTTAAATAGGGCACTTAGAGGGGTTTGTGTTCAAAAAGTTACTGCTAAAATTGCCCTGTAGAGGTGGAAAAAGATTTAAAAAAAAAATCAAAGCCTCAGCTTGACAATCAGTGCTTCTTGTACAGAAGACGTCAGAAAATGTACATTATTGTGTCTTGGCCTCCTAGCTCTTGCAAGAGCTCTTTTCAAAGGATTTTTGTAGTTCATATTGTAAAGTGTTTCAGTGTCCTTTTACAGTTATTAACAGTGTAGCTGTTGAATGTAGTGCCAAAGGTGAGAGATGCATCTTGCTCACTCGCCCTGTCAGACAGAGTGGGTAGCATGTACATTACCTTTGTTTCTGTCGTAGAGTAGGGGACCAAAAATGGCTATAGATGGGGAATTATGTAATGCTGGCATCTTGCAGCTCAGAAAAACTCGATTCCATGTAAGCAATGTACTATGGTGCGGCAAAATAGGGAAAAAATGCCCTAAATATCTGGCTGCAAAACCATCTCCACAGGTTCTTGACTGTTACCGTTGTTTTGGATTCTGTGCATGATCATGTAGGCTTCAGTGCTTCTGCTTATGGTTGGATAATCTTGGTCTAAAACCTATTTCAACAGT
>VWZY01004488.1:323658-341044 GCA_013399075.1 Chloroceryle aenea | reverse complement strand
TTAAATTAAAAAAAGAACAAGTGAAAACTCCCCCCAAAGCAGAACAAAAACTCCTAAAAAACCAACCAACCAAAAAACCCAGATCAGCTTTAATTCATCCAAAGTGTGCTACTGAGGCCACAGGCTTTCAGTGCAGTTTACAGGTTGGAATACTTTTTTCTTATGACCAGGGAAGATTTGTTAAAATGAGAAAATAAAGACAAAGAGAGGGTAATTTTCAGAAAGTATGTGTGGGGCATTGCCAGAAGAGAAAGTAAAACGCAGTATTTATTAATCTTATTTGGTACTCTATCTGCTAGACCAGTGTTTCTCTTGGGAGGTAGTTTACAGTCTGATGTTGTTCTTCTGAGTGCCTCTCAGTGCCTTACTAGAGTTATTAAGCAAAACTTTATACTGTCAGCTACTCTCAGTGGATTGTAGACTGTGTGGGCCTGTATGATTAATTTGTGCCATGCAGTTGGGAATTATCTATATTAGTAAAAGTCCCTCGCTGCTTTGGCTGCTTTTCTGAATGAGGCAAATGCCTTCTGTGTTGTGAAGTAGCAGGATTCTGGAGGGCTTGGCTGCAACGATTGGCTTTTGATATTAAAATACAGCTGCTATGAGGAGAAGACTTAGCTTAAACTCTGAACTAGTGGATAAAAATTGCACATATTAAAAATTAGTTCCGTAAGAGAACTCACATTTTTCTTCTACATTTTTTTCTATTGCACTGCTCTGCCTATGTTGGAAGTTGGAGATTTCTAGCTCTTCAAGTGTTTTGCCAAAACTTCCTCTTGAGCAAAATCCTTGTAGTTGTCAGAGACCTCTTTCTCCTTTTATGTAAAGAATTGCTTCCTGAAGTATTTTTTTTCCCTGAAAAGTAACTTTGTTTTTACAAAAAAAATTACAAGGCATAAATTACATTTACATTTTTTTAAAGACTAGAATAAATTTATTTTGAAGCTTTATAATAAAACTTCGTATTGATTCTTTCACAAGCCATGCAAATGGAATCTGTGCTCATGTTTTACTGATACCTTTAGTACAAAGTGTGCCTGTAAACTGCACTGGCAGTATAGCTGGTCTTGCATCAAAATAGTGGATTTAAGTTTTAAATTGCTAGAATACTTAGAGCAGACTTTGTGATGGCTCAGTGTGTGGAAGTTGTATTTAGCACACACCTACTTTAATCACTGCTGAATAGCCAGCAATGATAATTTGCATTAACATTGTAAGGTTTTGGGTGTGGGCTCTGTTTGGTTTGTGTTTTGGGGGTGTGTGCACATAACTTTCCATTACATGTTGCTTTCCATATGGGACTTTGAGATGTTACTCTCATAAGCTGTTATCACCTGTTCCGGGGTGGGGATATCTGTGCTAAATTGTAACTGTTTAGGGTGAAACTTGCAGTTCCATGCTTCTGTATATATTTTTGGTTTTTGTTTTTTTTTTTTCCTCTAGGAAGTCTTAGCTTTCTAAGTGGATATGGGTTTCGGGGGGTATGTGTGTGGTTTTTGGGGAGGGTTTGTGTGTGCTTGTGTTTGTGTTTTTTTTTTTTTTTAACTATAAAACTGGAGCTGCTTATCAGAACAAGTTTTATGCCGTTGAGGGGGATGTTACAGTTTGGTTTGAGGATTAAATCAAACAACTTTTGGGAATGTGTCATCTTCATTCTTTGATTCTTTGTGGGTGTTTTGCTCACATGTAACCAATTTGAGGTGTTTAAAAGTTTGTTTGGCCCATACTAGCAATAAGATTTTGACATAAGTTTTCTAAAGGTACACAATATACCGCTCCCATACGTTGAAGTTGCTGTAGATAACATTTGCCAACAAAGTATTTGCCTAGTTTAGCATCTGGTTTTTTGTAGAAACTTTCAGGATGGTGATGTCCAGTTCTATCCTTGTTCCTGCTCGCTTGCTGTCTGAGTGAATGTTCTGTTTGCCTTCTAGAAAGCTGGGTAAGTGTTGTGCTCCATTTAAAGGCAAGTTGTGTACCTGCAGTTCTTCATGTATCTCAGGATGATCTTGCACCAAAATACAGTGGAGCTGTATGTCAGCTCCACACTGGTCAATGTGGGTCAAGATGGGAGGTGTAATTAGGAAAAAGCTGAATGTTAAATTTTATTTTCTGTAGTTCAAGTAGTGCAGCACAGGAGAAATGTTTCTGTGGAGTTAAGAGGTTGGCATTAAGGATCCAACATGGATGCTGTAATAATTTTGAGAAAGTGTTTTTGCTTAGGTCACTTCATGGGCTAAATGTCCCCTTTGGAGCAGGTCTTCTAGTTGAGTTTTGCTGAGAAGGAATCAGGTTTATGTATTCAGACACCACTGTAAAATGTAGATCCTCACTGAAGTGAGACAGCTGGGAGGCTTGATTCAGAAGCCCTCTCCTGAAAAGCTAGGCTCTGAGTGTCTGAAATTGGACAACCAAAGATGGTGAGCATTTATTTTTCCCTTTGGGCTTTCATCATTGTGTGATGGTCACCCACCTTTAGAACAGGAATAGAAATACTCATCTCACAAAGTTATTGTAAAGTTTACATTTATTGTGTGGGGTTTTCCCATGTTATGGACAGATCTGCATAAGCATGTCTATGGAGAATTGTAACGTTTTTGTGTTCAGTGTTGGATGCAGATAGGAAGCATTTAATGGGTCACAGGATGAGGGCAAAAGCTGGGCAATTGTCCATTTGCTGAATGAATCAGAAATCCTGCTGGGGATAATGGAATAAACAGCAGAAATAATATTATCAGAAGTAGGTATGTGTAAAGGCAAAACTGAAGCTGTGTGACGTTCAGACCTTCACTGCTGCATAGGTTGGTTTTACAAACGTGTATTTAAGGCTTTGTGAGGATTTGATGCGATACAAATGTGCAAAACCATCAGTGCTTTGTAATCTGCATTTTGGTGCACAGTGAGGCAAGTTTAAGAATTGAATTGGTAACAGTTGAGAGGAATGCAGGGTGGTGTGTGAAAATGTTGGTGATGTCTTATGTATCCAAGTATGCATGTTTGCATACTTGCACTGGTGGTTTTGGAGTCACTTATGAGGAACACTTTTGGAACAAGATAGTGATGGTTGAGTCATTTAGTTGGGTGTTCAAAACACCTCTATCATTAACTGACATCCTTGGAAGTTTTGCTTATGGGGTTGGTCTAAAGGCACAATAGCCTGCATTTTATCTCTATTCCCAAAGTACTCTTACTGGGGAAGGTGATGTGTGTGTGTTTTGTTGGTGGTGGTGGTTTTGGTTTTGTAGTTATGGTGGTTTGGTTTTTTTGGTTGTGGTGTTGTTTTGGTTTTTCTTTGTTGTAATGGGATGCTGTTTTTTCAGATAAGGATTTGGTCATTTCAGTCAATAGCTAAAGCAAGAGCAGGTGCACAGGAAGGAAGTCAGCAGGTAGGGAGTCAATAGAGGGCATCTTTCTCATTCTCTTTGCGTGTTTTGTGTGATGATGTTCCATATTTCTAACCCTGCAGGCTCATCCTGAATTGTAAAATTCAGTGTTTGTTTTGCTTGTCTGCATCTACAGAGATGATGAAACAGGTTAGAGGTGCCAAGCATTTCTATCTACCCTTTGCCATGGTAATTGGAGGAGCCAGGTGATCATTTTGTCTTCTTCCCTGGGCCTTGCTATCTTGTTTTGAGGGGTAATTTGAAAAAAAGGAGATATCATGACCCACCAGTTGGTAAAATCATCCATGATGCAGCCAAACGAGTGATGTCTGGGCATTCAGTAAAACCAGCAATGGCCTGTCTACATATGGACAGGTATTCATGCCCATTTCTTCCCTGTGTCTCTTCACCTCAGCATCACTGCATGTGTCAGTTTTCTCCTCTGTCTCCCTCCCCATTCTAGTCTGTGCAGGTTCCTGGGGTCAGAAACATGCTCTTTAGTATAGATAACATAATTTTTGTAATAAAGATCCAAAACAAATGTCAATACTGAATTCATAGTTAATTATCTTGGTGTTCATATCTTTCTTGCCATCTTTTTCTAAGCACTATCAGCTTGTTTCCCTTCCAGTGGTTCATTAAATTTGACTGTTGTGTATGAAACTTCTCCTCTAAATCCACAGACTCATCCTGAGTTCTAAACCTCGCTTCATTTCATTTGCATCATTGCTCATAAAGGAGAGAAAACAGGTCAAGTTATGCCCTGAAAGAATATCTCCTTGTTTATTTAGAATTTTTCAAATACTGTTAAAAGCATAATGGAAGTGTGGGAGCTAAAGAATGGATGGCAAAATGTACGTGATGTTGGCGTAAGGAACACCAGAGCAGCCCTGCCTTCTGAACCACTTTCCCTGCTAGCACTTCATGCTTGTGTAACTTGGGTTTACAGAAGGTTTTAAAGTGGTTCAGAAAAAGTGAATTATCCTTGGATTTGCAAATGGGGAATCTATGCATTTGTTACAAGGATGGGAATTCTGTAGGTAGCTGGTGTTATTTAGCTTCTGCTTCAATTATAACTAGGTTTGCTTACTCTTACCTGTTACTGTTACTGCCTGAAGCTTGGCTGAGAAGTGATGAAGGAATGAGCTCTCTGAATTACACTACTAGAGGCGAGCGCTGTGTTGCTGCAAACATTACTATTAGGCCTGCTCTCTGGGACATAAAAATAGTGTTGTTATTGTATCCTGTGGTATTAAGATGAAGTATATATTTCAGTTAGGTTACATCAAACAGGCTAAACCATTGTTGTGCTAAGGCCTAGTCAAGCATGCAGGATGTGCAAGGTTCTGTGGTGAAGTGATTATGACCTGAAGCAGTGGTACCCAAGCTGTTGCTTGTGATGACGTGGGATGCTGCTGCTGTTCGACACAGAAAATGGTTAGGCAGTCTTCTGTGGAAGAAAAAAAAAATAATGGAGTGGGAAGCGTTCTTTTCTAAATAAAGGAATTCATTCAGCTTTTTGTAGCTTAAGCCAGTTTACATTGCTGGGTTTGAGGAAATAATTTCTTTATCTTGCCCTTACTGTTAAATTTTTTTCAGGACATAGAACAATTTTTTTACTCACTGCTTTGGATTTTTTAATTCCACTTTTGCTTTGAGTGCCCTAATGTCTTTTAAGTATTTAATATACAGGAGTGTTTCTGTCTTGAATAAACAGCCTGAAGAGGAGGAGGAATTTTGAAAACAATCCTACTTGAACGTTCATGAAGAAAATCCAGTGTGCAACCAAGCTGTTTATCTGATTACACAGCACTAAAGATCACTTCACTGAGCCCTGATTCTGTGCCGGCCACCAAAGTGATCTGCCAGTCATTTCTGTAGCTCATACGTGTTTCCAAGTCATTCTTCTTTTAAAACACAAATGAAAACCCAACCCACATCCTTATGTGACTGGGAGGGTAGAAATGATTCCATGGTTGATAGAGTGGTTTGGTATTTAGAAAAATTACAGGAAAATACGTAACTTTTTTTTCTTGATTCATGCACAGGTGTCCTCTACTGGTCTGATTTATCTTTTCTTAGTTGCTCAGGTGAGCACTGTTTTGTGCTTTAGGAGGAGAGTGGCTCTGGGGAGAAGCTCTCTAAGGCTGACAGGCTGTGGTAAGAGCCATGGTAGAGCAAAGGTTCTGCAAATTGTTAATAATATGTGGGTATTCCTGTTAACTTTGAATGCACAAGTGTGTGAGAATTTGTTTCTTTTCTTTTTTATGCAGGTCAACTTTGTAGTGTGCCAACTGTTTGCCTTGCTTGCGGCTATTTGGTTTCGAACGTACCTTCATTCAAGCAAAACTAGCCCGTTTATAAGACATGTTGTTGCAACACTCCTGGGCCTTTATCTTGCACTTTTTTGTTTTGGATGGTAAGTTGCACTTAAATTCACTTTTCAGGGACATGTAGATTTTCATTTCTTGTTTGCATGGAAGCCAAGTTTTCTTACGACGAACCTTATTACCTAATTCTGTGGGGTTTAGCTGCCGCAGATGCACAGAAATCAGCTTAATTTTTCTGATGCAGTGCACAAATTTCGAAAGCTCTTGCGTTTTCAAACTGGGAACTTCACATACTGTCTGCCTGTGGTTTTGGGAGTCTGGAGCCAGGTGCAGTTTGTTGTACCAGTTTTTCTGTAAACTGGCTTGAAAAGTATTCTCTTGAGGTACACACAGCACAGGTGTGATGACCAAGATAATTTTTCTTAAATATTCACTGCATGAGAACTTGCTTTGTCTTCTTCTGAATGTTGAATATAATCTGATGGCAAACAAAATCCTTTCTCAGCTGTAAGTGTATAGAAGACTTAGTTATGCTGACTATGGTGGAGTATTGCTGAGCTAGGGGGGTTTAATCAAGCTGCTGTGCAGGTGGGAGGATGCCCAGTGAATGCAGATGTGTGTCTGTGCGCACACAGCACCTAGAAATAAATCTAGAATCACAGATATGGATGGCCTTTACCATGGCATATTGCAGAGGCTTATCAACATTAATTGATGTGTTACTTTTAGATCTAGGAAAAGAAAAATCAGCAAGTTTTATTCCTTGGATTTACATGTGCAATTTACTTGCATATGTAGCTCCCTAACTGTCATGAGCTGTTAAAGGATTTGCCATGGTATTCTGCTTTGAGAGAAGGATCTGATGGCAAAGACTTCTGCCTTACTGCAGAATAAGGAGGATGATGCAGGAGAGCCTATCACAGGTGCTACTGTGTACTGGTCTTGTGAGAGCTATGTAAGCTTTAGAAGAACATTCTGTAGCCGTTGCTTTGGAAGCAGAAACCATTAATTGTAGTTTGTAATTAGAAATTGTTAACAATATATTCATATCCCCAATTTGGGAATGGGAGACATTAGAAAGAAGTGACTTCCACTCCCAGCAGACATTAATAAAGAGTTGTGGAAGTCTCTCACAGACAATATGTCCTGGAAAAGAAATCATAGAGTAATTCTGTGCTATATTAGAAATCCAGATAATTCTAGTTTGCTTTGGATCTTATTTAAAGCAATTATTTTAGCAATGGATTTCTATTTTACTAAAAGGTTTTTTCTTACCATCATGGAACTAAAAGCTTTTTAAAAATGCCAAAAAAGAATGAACATCATTTGAGATGTTAAAAGTACCCATTCTTTACAAAGCTGATACTTCAGTTGCACTTGTGCCAACTCTTATTGCTTAGGTGTGTATTCTCCAAGCATGTTTTTTGAGGGTTTTGTTTTGTTTGGTTGCCCTCACCCCCTTCCCAAGGAAGCAAGTATTCATCCAGGTTACAGTCCTGTAGTGCACCTTCAGTGACCCCTCTATTACATGTTACAACGTGTTGGCAAGAGGGAAGCTGTTACTGTTTTCATATGTTGTGTTTGTACTAAATGTAGATTTGCAGCTAATCTCCTGCAAACTTAAATGTGGGAAGGAGTTTGGAATCTTTACCTTTTAAGTATATTTATTAGTCTTTGTTATCCTGTTCAATTTCAGGTGTGTTACTGCTCAATTAGCTTTGCAGTGTTTGTGATGGAGGATGGGAAGAGAAGGGGTAATTCCCTTGGGATAATAGCAAATAGCATATAAGGCCTCCCTTTGCATGTAGCTAGAATGTACTACTTTGTGTTATATTTAAAAGCATCCCTTTTAATTTTTGAATTAGAGCTCAATCATATTGCTACTGTTAACAACTCTGAAAGAGAAATATTTTCAGAGACTGTAACCTTGATATGGTGATCCATGTCAAACCACACTTTTTCAGACTTTGATATCTTACTACAGCCCCTTCTCTGTTTAAGAAGCAAACATCTTGAACTTAAATTTTTGTCATTTCTCTAATGCCTGTCATTGGTGCATGATACGAAATGAAAAAGTTATTTTATATATTTTAATTGGCAATTGCTTTTATTAAATATGCATTTGAATTTTAGGTAGTTACATCTTAGATGAAACTAACTAGTAGTAAAGCATGGATATGTGTGCACATTGTATTTTCTATGAAAAGTGAAGGTTTTCAAGGTCAGTTAGTATCCAAGTGCATTGTTTTCTCTCAGTTCATCGCGCATAAACTTTGTAGTGTTTTAGCTAGAAAGAACTGGGTTTCTTGTTGAAAAAAAGCTGAAGAGAACAAAGGTTTTCTGGAAATACTGGAGTTAAAATTGGAACCTCTCATTTCATGTTAAATAAATGCATGCAGTTTGTCATTAATGAAAATGCTATGAGGGTTAACTTTTTTTTCCCCCCCTTAGGTATGCCTTACATTTTGTTATACAAAGTGGAATTTCCTACTATATCATGATCATAATAGGAGTGGAAAATATGCACAAGTAAGTTTTCGTTCAAAAATATGTTTTCCTTTTACAAGAATGCTGTTGGTTAGAGTTTCGTGTAACTTTGCACATAAACTGTACTTCTTGTTGTATCGTAATACTTCAGTATTTGAATTCTGCTAACAATGGTTGCATTTTCAGGAGAGAAAAATACCTTATTTGGGTATTTTTGCCACCTTTTTGGATTATCTAAAACTCGTTACAGTTGGTAATATCACACTGAGACTTCTTGTGTTCTCAACATACTGATTTTTTTTTTTTACTACTTATAAATAATTCTAGGTGTCTCAAAAATAAGTTAACTATACAAATGTAATTTCATAATAGTGCTAGTAGAAGAAAGATCTCTGAAGGGAACAGAATTTGTGTGATAATTTTTTCGTAGTACGTAGTGTTTGTCATTTCCTTTTTTGTTTGTTTTGTAAGTATAACTTAGTGTGAATACTACTGTAGGTTAAGAATACTATTGTAAAATTGCAGCCCTATAATGATACTTGTTTCTTTTTTCAGTCATTTTTAAAAGCAGGGAAGACATTTAGTTTTACTGTATGCGTATGTTTTACTATTCACAAGTCTAGAGATCAGAACCAAATTAGGTTCCCACTGTGTTAATTCCTGTATAAATGCCTAGTGAAATAGAAAATCCTTACCTGAATAGGTTCCCGAAGTATGTGAAGCTGTTGGGAAAGATGCTGGTAAAAGAACCTAAAAGGAAAATAGCTTTATGCAGAAAGCACAAAGCCAGGGTAGTCTTAGTTTGTGATCCTGCCTATTAGAACTCTCTGCTTCTTTACACTCTGTTAAAGAATATAATTTCATTATCTTTTGAAATATCCCTTATTAGGCTCTTGCTTCCAGGGGTTTCTACAAGCCTGATCTAGTCAAACTACTGCAGATGTGAGAGAACTTCTGTTGGTTGGATGGCTGACTTACATAAACTATAACTTTGCTACAAGCCTAAAGATAAATTAATATGAACAAGTTGACTTAAAACAAATTCTAATGAAATAAACCATTAGAATGTAACTTCATGCTTTAAAATAAATTATTAATGTGGCTAAATACTGCAGAGGGAGGTACCAGGCAGGAATATTTCAGTCTTTATGATAACAAATTCCATAGATTTCTTATAGATGGAAATCTAGCAGTGGTTTACTTCTCTAATAGTGAGCAGCAGGTAGGCATGTGTGTATTTAACATTTCCACATCTGGGCAAGGGCGCTCGTTTCTGATCCTCCCAGTTCATACCAGCAGTTTAACTACTTGGCCTGATCTGCCAAAATGCTTGTACAGAGGTGTGTACATATGGTCTCTGTTACTCTTAACTGGTGCATCTTTGGGACATTAAAACCTAGATTTGACTACTGGGCTTATGTTGCTCTGTCACAGTGTGAAGTAATGTAGCATTGGACAAAGCTAGAAAGCTTCTCCTTTGGTGAGGGGAAAAAAAAATTGTAACAAATGAAATAACTTGTTACCTCAAGTTTGTAGACAATGTTTGGATGCTGTATGGAAGCTCCAGAAGCCATTTCTGATAGGTGATACAAGCAGTACTGTACAAGGTTTACTCCTTCCATGGACACAGTATCCCAGAAGGGATGGTGTCTCTTAGTGTCTCTAGGTACCTGTGCCTTTTACTGAAGGAATGCACCATATACTCTTAATTTTCTGCTGTGAAAATGCCACTTAGAGGTTCCTGTTTGGCAGTCTGAACAGACACTAATGGGAATGACTCCCCACCTAAATGTCTTCAGGTGACAAACCTGCCTTATGGAGCCCAGGGGAGATTAAGGTTAAGTGCTGTATGGTAGGATGCAGCTGGTACCATCTGGCCTCAGGACAGGAGAAGGGCCCCGTCAGTGTGTCAGCTAATCAGAGTATTACAGACACGTGCATAGTCCGTATTTGGGGATTTACTTTCTATGCCATAGAGGGACCATGGCTGGCAGCCCCAGTTAGAGGGTACCTGCATTTTTCATAAGCTTCTTAAACTTGGAGACTGTAGGACATCAAATATATCTGCATGATGATGTGAATATCAATTCAAGTGACATTTGTGTTTGAAAAGCACTTGTGTATTGTACAAAATATTTTTGTCTACTGTAAATTAATTCACTGAAGTAGGTTTCCCTTTCTTCCCTGCCCTACTTGCCATCTTGCATATTTCATGAGTGTATGAAGGGGTAATAGTTTTCCCTGTCGCTTTCTTCCTGTTCACCTCACCTCCTAATATAATTCCTCAGTCTTTCCAGCCTCTCTAAAAATTGTTTAAGCAAGTAAGAGGCAACTGAAGTTCTCAGACTGCTTATCAGTTCAGCTTCTATGTGCTGGGTATACTGGCTTTCCTCACCATCTGAAGCAAGGAGAGGTTTTTGATAATCTACATTCATCAAAGCAGACTTTCAGGTCTGATACTCTTCTAAACCTCTGTTGCCTTCTTAACGTACTTTGGATTCTAAAAGTCTCTGCTCTACAAGGTTCCCAGCTTTGTGATTTTCTTGAGGGAACCGAACATTGGGCAGCTATTGCTTTTAGGATGGCTTTGACAAAACCTGGTATCTTAAAGATGAAAACCTTACCTGAAAGATTGAAAAGGGAGAGGGAAGAAAAGAAAGATTAGAACCCCAAGGAGGGAAGAATGGATTGTATTAAAAAAGAAAGGAACTTTATTTTTTTATAGTATAGAAACTTTATTCTGAAGGTTAATTAGCAGAAAAAGAGTTACCTGAGACTTGAATTTAACTGAAATGTAATAATTATTTTTACACTTAAGTCTTATTTAAGCGGTGGTACTTCCAATGAAAGATGGAGTGATAATACCAGCTCTCCTGAATCATGCAAAACCTCTTATCTTTTATAGATCAAGCAAGTGGATCAATCAAAAACTTAACTTTTCATTTGTGCCTAAGCTATCTTCTTATTTATTTGGTGCTTTTGTGGCTCAGTTAATTGTGAAACTGAAAAATATGTTTAAAGAAGTTTTCAATTACAGTGAATTTGCATTTGATACCTGAAGTGGTGCTAATATTTTTTTTTTTTCCTTAGAAATTCTTCTATTTCTTTTATGGTTGTGAAATTCCTATGTGTCTTAAGAGACAAAACCCCAAATGCCACAAAGCTTTACCTTAAAGCATTTGGCTAACATTATGAGCTCTGTAAGCAGGACTCGAACAGGTGTTTAACAAAGTTAAAGGTTTAAGTTTTCTAGGTAATTATTTTTACCCCCTTGACTCATTTTGTGGATGGTAAATAAAGGTCCCCAACCTGCGGGGAAAGGAAAGCTACTTAATAGGGCTCACAGATGCTTCACTGAAGTCAGTAGCTTTCTCAGTGACTTCACTGACAAAATACAGAAGTCCCAGCAGTGTTGCTGTAGAAAATAAATCTGTTTGTTTAAAATAATTCCTGTTAAACTGTTCACTTAAATTTCTTAAATGTGCTAATGTAAAACCAAACAATAGACATGCTATTCATGTCTGGTATCTGCTGTGTTATGCTTAAACTTGCAGGATAGACTTCTGGAACAAGAAAAGTAGGAGTTGAACCGCGAAGACTTACTTCTGGCTTTAAAAAAATGTTTACAAAAATATCACCTAATTGTTTACTTTTCACACCTTTAAATATTCCAGAAAATTAATGAGGCTTGAGATAGCCAACAGTAGTAAATACATAATTAGCTGACATATGTACCCCACAAGGGCAACAAAGATGATGAAGGATGGGAACATCTCTCCCTCTGAGGAAAGGCTGGAGAAAGCTGGGGCTGTACAGCCTGAAGAAGAGAAGACCCTGGTGGTGGAATCTTATCAGTGGATATAAATACCTGGGTGGAGGGAGCCAAACCCTCAGTGGTGCCCAGTGACAGAACCAGAGATATGGGGCACAAATGGAAACACAGAGGGTAGTGTCTGAACAGCAGGTAACACTTTCTTACAGTGCAACAGGTTATAGAGCCTCCCTCCTCAAGTGTATTCGAATGCTGTCTGGACATGGTCCTGGGCAGCTGACTGGGTGGCCCAGCTTGAGCAAGGGGTGGTTGGACCACATGACCCCCAGAATTCCCTCCAAACCTCGGCTGTTCTGTTGTTCTGTTTTATTTTGGTGCACACAGTTCTTTGTGCTGTACCTGTGCTCATGTATGTGAGCTGTTTGAACATGGTGTTGTAAAGACATATTTGATTTTGAGTAAAGAAACTTTGGTTGTAGGTGCTTGGCCCCTGTGGAGGCGATTACTGGTTCTCCTTTTCCTTGTGATTTGGGAATCGTAGAATGATTTGGGTCAGAAGGTTGCTCAACTCCCCATTCAACATGACCTTGAACACTTTGGGGGATGAGGCATCCGTGACTTCTCTGGCCAATATGTTTCAGTATCTCACCACCCTCACAGTAAAAAATTTCTTTCTAGTAGCTAACCTAAATTTACCCTCTTTCTGTTTCAGACTGTTACCCCTTGTCCTGTCACTGCAATCCCTGATAAAGGGTCCCTCCCCATATTTTCTGTAATCCCTGTATGGAAAGGCTGCAATAAGATCTCCCTGGAGCTTTCTCTTCTTCAGGCTGAACAAGTCCAGCTCCCTCAGCCTGTCCTCATAGGAGAGGGGCTCCAGCCCTCTGATCATCTTTGTGACCCTCCCCTGGACCTGCTCCAACAGGCCTGAATTTTTCTTATGTGGGTTGGGGGCCATGATCTGAGCATAGTACTGCAGGTAGAGTCCTGTGAGAGTGGAGTAGAGGGGTAGAATCAGCTGCTGGCAATGCTTTCCTTGATGCAGCCTGGGATGTAATTGGCTTTTGGAGTGTTAGTCCTCTAAGTTCCCTTCCCCTTCCTAGCCAGAGCTAGGACAGCAATGTCTTGCTCCCCTTTTCCTTTGCTTCTTGCAATGACTTTGACAGACAGTGGGAGATTTGGTAAAGGAGAGACGGAAGAGACTTGGATCTCAGAAATCTGAGATCAAGAGACAAGCCAGTCTTGCTCATGAGTGAACTAATTCACACAGCATGTTGGTTGAGGCACTTAATTTGTCAGGTATTTAATAATGCTGAATGTCATGACTTGTTCATAGACATATTTGAATGCTGGTTATTCTACAACTAGATTGCTGTGAAGATTATGTATTTTTTTAGAAATTACGGCTTCAGTGAAATACCAAATGGATCAAGTAAACTACTGTCACTCATCCTGGGAGTTATTGACAAGGTTTTCACAAGTGTCTTTATCTTCAGAAGTGAGAACATTCATAAGCTCACATGATTTATGAAAATGGGACTTTAGCTGGTTTTTGAACTTTTGTCTTTTGGAAAGGCCCTTGTTCAAAGTAAATGTAAGTTTGTTGGTTTAGTTTTTTTTTATATTGGTGTCAGCTTTTGATTTTCTGACAGGTGTCTTGGTCTATGAAGAGCATCTATCATGTGGGTGAAGATTATTTTTTTTTGAATCTGAAAAAGAGGATCTGAAGCAATATCTAAAATTAGTCCTCATCAGATCAACAGCCTCAAATAACAATATCTAATAATTCTCAAGGGTTTGACTAAGAAATGCCATCAACTTCAAATAATAATTTTTAGCAAATATAGGATTGGAAGCCTGCTGGTATAATTATAGTTCTTCAAAGGCATGAGAGCATCCAGACAACTGTAAACTAAAATCTAATATAATTTTGCATTCACAAATCTATTCAATTTACATAAATAAATTACAAAAATGTCTGGTTTATAGGTAGCTGCCAAAGGACAGCTGGTGCTGTGTTGAGGATACCTGGATTCATAAACACTGTTTTCTGCATTTCTGCTTCTACAGTTAATGCAAATAAGATGAACTTATTTGAAGTTAAAAAACCAGTTGAGACCTGAAAAATGTTATGTTCTTATCATTCAATCAAGAATAAACTCAAGGTAGAGGAATACGAGACTTACTGCTTCTGTAGCCTTAAATAACACAAAGGCTGAAAAATCAAGTACTGTTCTGCCACTGCAAGCCATTTTTGTTGTCTTACCAGATCTTTGTTAAATGCAACCCCCCTCCAATTTTTTAATATTTTATAATTAAAGCTTGTATTTGATTAAAAGGCAATCAAGGTATTTTTTTGTGTAGATAAGAATCCAATACATACTAGAAAGTGTAATTTCTACATTATGCATAGAAATCTTATCCCTCTGTTAGAAATAATCATAGAATCATAGAGGGGTTTGGGTTGGGAGGGACCTGTAAAGATCATCTAGTCCAACCCCCTGCAGCGAGCAGGGACACTTTCAACTACAGGATGTTGCTCAGAGCTCTGTCCCCGCTGACCCTGAATGTTTTCAGGAACAGGGCTTCTACTACCTCTCTGGCCAACTTGTGCCAGTGTTTCACCACACTCATTGTAAAAACTGTATTCCTTACCTAGCCTAAATTTGCACTGTTTCAGTTTAAAACCATTGCCCTTCATCCTGTCACTACAGTCCTTGATGAAGAGTCCTTTTCCACCTTTCTTATAGGCTCCCTTTAAGTGCTGAAAGGCCCCACCAAGGTCTTCCTGGAGTCTTCTCTTCTCCAGGCTGAACAACCCCAACTCTCTCAGCCTTACCTCCTAGGAGAACTGTACCAGCCCTCCAATTTTTTAAAATTTGTTTTGGTGGCCTTCCAAGGGTAATGAATGGCTGTATTTAGAAGCATATTTCAATAGCTGTTAACTAAAAAGAATCATTTTCCCATTTTGAAGTGGTATGTCCTTTTCCTAAAGAAAAGTGTGCACTTGTTGATTTCCCTCTCGGAAAGGACAGGTGGTCATCATATGTATCTGTCTCAGCACGAGCAGCATTATTGCTGAAATAGCCAATGCAAGTCTTCGATACATTAAAAAATCATCAATTCTAAGGGTTTTTTTCATTTCCAAAAGTAGCAGAGATTGCTGCATTTCATCCTGTTCAAGCAGCCAGCATTAAGGAAAGATTTGGAAATAGCGAATCTCACATCAAGAGCCATAGCAATGAAACCTGAAACCAAGTATTTTAAAGAATTTTATTGGGTTCTTACCAAGGAACTACAAGACTGTAAAATGTTTATATTGGAGATAAAAATATATAAAACTTCTATTTTAGCAGACAAAGCATTACAACAAGTTGAGTTAATGACATTGGAAACAAAATTGCTGTTTTCCTTTGTGTGGAAACTCTTCTCTGCTATCAGAAATGCTATTATGGTTCTGTAGAGAAGAATGCTTCACCACTTTCGTTGAATTGCTTAGTACTTTTTTTAATAGCAAAACTGATGGTCTGGCTCCTAGATGGTCTTCCTAGTTAGATAAAATCTTTGGGGCTTTGCTTGTGTAATAGCAAAGACTTTGTTTGCAGAGGTGAATGATGTTTTTTTTTATTTTTTATTCAGGAGTGTAGCTTATCTTGTACTCATACATGAAAAAGGTAAACCTAGAGTTAAAATAGAACTGTTAGAGATAAAAGAAGTTTGTAATCTGAAACAGGCTTCATGTTTTCATTAAAATTTCTGGTGGCTGTTAATTTCAGTTTTAACTGTATAGTTTCTTCTTTATCTTGTTAAATCAGAGGCTTTACTTGAGATTTGATTCTTGACTGCGGGTGAGAGCTTTGAGCAGCTCAAGTTCTTGTATCCTGCTGCTGCTACCTTGGTAATGTGCAGGAATAGGACTTGGATGGGGCATATCTTATAGCTCTTTGAAGTTTAATAGCTTCATCCCACATGGTCTTTGCATCACTTCTACATCAAATTGCTCATCAAAACCACTTACAGTTTAAAACTGACCTACCAAACTGAAAAAAACCCCAAACCTCCAAAACACACTAAATCCCTGTTTACTTTCGTGGAGCTTGGAAGTGGGTTGCTTAGTGCTAGAGGCTTTGTGGTTTGATGTTTGTTTATTGCTTGCTTGCTTGCGGTTTGACTTGTTTGTCTTCATAATTTGTTATGTGGTTTGATTTGTCAAATGCTTATGTAGAGGTCAGACTTCTTACTCTGAAGGGGGTGAATGGAAACAACTGACTAGCACCAGGCAGTGATTCTTTATATGCTGAAGATGTGGCAATTACAAAAATAGCCTTGTGAATGGATGGCTGCCTTCAGTGACTTGAGAAGTGAGCACTTGCTGAAGTAAACAGCTGTGAAGGAATTTCCTAGTAATCCCTATGAATTTGTCTTGAAACTGTTTGTTTTAAATAGCTTTTACAAGTTCATCCGCTTTGATAACTTCCTGTAACGCCTCCTGGCTGTGCTTGGATAGAACTCAATGAATCACTTAAAACAATAAAGGTGTAAGTCAAAAAATAACATGCTATGTTATCCTCCCTAAAATTAGAATGTTCAAACGGAGAGGCCTTTATCGATTGTATTTTTTGTGATTACAGAAATGGAGTGAAAAGAGAACTAGATTTTTCTTATCTTTAGTGCCTGTCACTTTTGACTTATTTTTAAATAAAGATTAAATACTTTTATTTAGTCTTTGGTGTGTTGTGTTACCCCTCCATATATGTAGGGAGAAAGAAAGAAGGGCAAGAATCATGTGGTGTCTGCAGCTTTGTGAAGTTTGGCACTTCAGTAGAGAGGCTGATAGAGATGATAAAAAAACAATGCAAAATAAGGTGGTTTTGAGTGGTGTAGCTATTCCAGCTGCTTTGGTATAAAAAGGCCATATGCTGTCTTAATGTAACTAGAAAAAATTCTCATTATATATTTTTTATTTCCAGGGAGAAGATTCAAAATGAATGTGTTTTTTAAATTGTCATATTTTTTAATTATTTTTTTAAATTTGGTTTTTAACTTGGCTACTGGTATTATTCAAAGAACAGAGTTCTTAGCAGAACAGGTATTTTAACAATGTTGGCAAAACCTCTGTCATCACACTTTGAGAACTTGGGTAAAAAAAAAAAAAATACCAGTCCTACATTTTATGAAGTAGCTGTATTGATGTTTACTTGAGAGTTCTCTTATTTTCCTAAGCTTTAAATTGATAGGTATTTTTTCTCACACTGTGCACTTAGTTTCTACAAGGAAATAGAGGACAACTCTCTATTTTTTTTTATATTTTATTTTCATGTTAAGGAAGCAGTAGTGTAAAATGGGGTGGTGTGTTGGAAATCTGTTGGGACTGAGTAGCTATTGCTTTCTGGCTTGCGTAGATCTCTTTTTTT
>VWZY01004488.1:287000-315629 GCA_013399075.1 Chloroceryle aenea | reverse complement strand
CCCCCCCCCCAAGATAAGTTGGTTTTTTGATTGACAAGTGTTTGCAGTTTTTAATGTCTACCTGCAGATTTAATTGGTCTACTTGCTGTCACTAAAATACTTAATGTTTCCTGTTGTTTTGGTATGTTTGAGTTAGGAGGCCTATCTCTAATACATCATTATGATTTGATGGTGTTTCAATAGCTTTTTTTGTTTTGGTACAATTTGGATATTGGCAGGTAGTCTCCAGCAACTTGAACATCAGGGTTAATGCAGAGTAACTGGCTGTATCCAAATCTGTACCTCATGCTGGCCGTGCTAATCGGCTGGGCACGGTGCAGCTCACATGGCAGACCACGTCTGTTAGTTGCAGTCAGCTAAACAAGTGATTAAAAATAGGGCATTTTGATAGTACCTGATGTGGAACGAGCCTTCCACTCAGTTGTGTTGCACTGTTTACCTTCCAGGTGTTCATTAATATATACTGGGTAAAAACAAACAAGCAAACAAAAGAGCACAAAACAAAGACCATAAACCCCTTTATAGTCTTTGGTTCACTTTTCTATTTTTAAAAATAAGTTTCCAAAGAACCTTAGACCTTTTTTCCAGTTTTAAGGAAATCTTATTCATGCTACATTTTTCTCAGTGGATAATTATTAAATATGGTTAATTAAGCTCCATTTAACATTTAAAAGAAATCTGATTTCTCTTTACATTTCACTTGTATTTTCATTTGTCAACTCCTACCTCTCCACATTGTCTCTAAACTTTATCTTTTAATTTGTTTTCTAAAATTGGCAATAATGCCTTTAAGATTTACGGGCTATTTGATTTGCATGGTGTTGAATGTATTGTAACTGTAAGAAGGAAAGGTGGATCAAAAGCAGCTTCTTATGAGTTGCTCTTAGGCATTGAGTGTTTGTTAAAGGAAAAGGGCTGCTGTTTAAGTCTCATCTACTAATAGGAAGCTAGTAGAAAAAGACTTTCTGGATAGAAATTTAACAACCCCACAACTTGGAATTAGAGCCTTCTGAAGAAGGCTCACAGAATGGTTGAGGTTGAAAAGGAATTCTGGAGGGCATCTGGTCCAGCTCCCCTGCTCAAGGAGGGCCACGTTGAGCATGTTGCCCAGGTCCGTGTCCAGGTGGCTTTTGAGTATCTCAAAGGAGGGAGACTCTACAACCTCTTGGGGCAACCTGTGCCAGTGCAGGTCACCCTCAGAGTAACAAAATGTTTCTGACTGTTCAGACAGCACCTTCTGTGTTCAGTTCCATATTGCCACTGATCCTGCCACTGGGGACCACTGAAAAGAGCGTGGTTCCATCATCTTTGTACCTTCACTTCAGGTATTTATATGCATTGATTAGATCCTCCTGAGCCTTCTCTTCTACATGATGAACAGTCCCAGCTCTTAGTCTCTTCTCATAGGAGAGATGCTCCTTTCTCTTCATTGTCCTTGTGGCCTGTTGTTGGACTCACTCAAGTATGTCCATGCATCCCTGTGCTGAGGACCCCAGAACTGGACACAATGGTCCAGATGTGGCCTCATTAAGGGCAGAGCAGAGGAGTCGGATCAACTCCCTTGACCCACTGGCAATGATTTAATTCAGTAAGCAATTGCAGGTAATGGTGTGTTCTTCAGACAAAGGAAGACTTTGAGGAACTTCAGAATTAATAATGATGTTCCTATTGCTGCTGAGCAAATACAAGATCCAGGAGTTATGACTGGGCAATAGGGATACCTATTTTAAAAAATTAAGTATTTCTGTCAATATGTTGCCGTAAGCAAGTACCTACTTGTAATTATATACCTAGTTTGGATTGTGAATAGATATATATGTGAAAAGGATAGTAAAGCTAGCTTATTTTCTCTCATTAAAAATGTAAACCCAGGTTTTTTTTACAATTCTACTTGCAGAAGGTGTAAGGGTTTGTTTGCTTCCATCTCAGGACATAGTGGAAATCTAGATTTTAATTTTCTAGGATTTTCCTGGGATCAAGACTGTAGGAATAATCCCAGGAAGGATTTATCCCCAAAACATCCTTTCTAGAGATTCTGGATGCTGGAAGGTTTATAAAAGGTGAACAGTTAAATCTAAAATGGTTTCCAAATGCAAGAAATTAAGATAAAACCTTCATGAAGTAAACTTTTAACAGGAGATTTTAAAGTTCTTATTACCTAGTTTCTCATACAGCACAGATATATCAATAACTTGTTTAATGTATTTAAAAATCAAGAATGGATGCTTTTTCGGAAGATTCTAAGAATCTGAAAATGCCTTCGATGAAAAGTTGTCACTTCTCTTGACTCTAGACTGAATGCTTTTGAGCATTATATTCCTGGTGTTATTTCTTGTTATGCCTGCCTGGGTTTTGCCATTTTAATAGGTCTCCTCATGAACTCCCCGTTCTTTACTATGAAAATAACATTTGTCTTTTAACCAGGTATTTCCTAGTCTGAGGTACTGTGCCAAGTGGTTCTCACAACTGCTCTTGTTTATCTGCTCCCAATGATGATAACACGGAGTTAGGTGAGCCGTTGTTTTGGTTATTTATGTAAAGCAAACATTGCCTGAGTACCAAAGTAAATTGCAGAGAGCAAAATACATTGTGACTAGTTTCTTCCTTTTAGGACCAGGATAGGTGGATTTCTTGTATGGAGGGAGAAATTCCTTCTTCCTTTGAGAGCTTGTTCAGGGATTAAGTGATGGACAAGTTGCTCAAATGTGGCAAAAATGAGAGTTGCAGAGGGAGCTGCTGATGCGCGCGGCTCATCTAGAGGCTGTGAGGCTTCAGTGGGGGGCCAGGACAGGGCAGCCAGGCCTTGGAGTGGACAGGGAGAGCTTCCGAGGGACTGGGGTAACTGAGCAGAATCCACCACTTCAGAAAATAGTAGAGTTGGCTGGGAGTACGAGCCTGTCTGCCAAGGACACAATGAACAGAGGGAGGGATGTGCTTTGTGTTCTGTTTGCCCTACTTGCTCTCAGATTTTTCTGCTTAAAATTTAAGCTTCTAGTTCTTCTAGTAATGGGTGTGTACGTGGTGGCTTTGTTTTGTTGCGTGTTGTCGATGCCTACTCACCCCATCCCCAATTAAAAACCCTTTATGACACTTCTGAAAAGTTTTCTGTAAGGGGGGTTACGTGTGTGTGGATCCAGGCACGTAATTTTAAAACTGTGGCTAACTCCGGGTGCTTTGTGTAACTCCTGTCCTCCTTTAAGTGATTTGGGCCATGCACATGTGGAGATTTTTTAATAAGATTTTCCCACAGCAAATTGTAGTGGAGTGTACCATTGTTAAAGTAAACCATCTTTCTGACTTCTCCTTCCCTCTCAGATGCTCTCCTGTCACTTCCACAGTACTCTTACAAATGTTTGGCATCTTTAATAAAAATGTTCATTTTTCTACAATCTCTGCCACCTATACTAAAAGTTGAGGTGACACATTTGTTCTCATAGTTACAGACTTGTGTAACTTAAAAATCTGTATTTGGAAGTTAATAGTTTTGTAGCTAGAGCAGTAAGAGAAATTACATTTAACTACTTACAGGGAAATAGACTCTGCTATTTAAATTCACAATGAAGGTCTCTACAAGTTTGTGTAGAAGGTACATAATTCTACTATTAAAATACAGAGATTTTAAAGCTCTGTCCTTTTAGGACAATTCTGTAAATACAGTAATATTTTATAACTTACTATATGGTGACATATAGATACAGGCAAAGCTTTATGCAAAAGTATCATTGTTTCATTTATCCCATGTGGCAACATCTCAGTTGTGCTCCAGTATGGATCACTGCAGTGTAACTTTTTTCAGTAAGGTCTGCTTCACCCTGTGTCCTGTAGTATTCTTCTCGTGCAACATTCCTTTCTCCCAAGGGCTAGGAAGGATTCTGGTTGTTTGAGGAAAGAAAACTTGTTTTGGGACAAAAAGCTGTTTACCACTATTATTTTAAGCTTGGAATGCAGGTAGTTTTTTATTTGATAGCAAAGTTTAGTAGGAAAAAGTTGCTCATGGAGCTTCTTTAAATGTTAATTTTGTAAGATAAAATGTGGCAAACTTAAAATGAATAAATTAATAGTATGAGAGGGTTTAGGTGGAAGGGATCTCAAGAGGTCTCTCATCCAGCCTTCTGCTCAAAACAGAGTCAGCAGTGGGGTCAGATGAGGTTACTCAGGACTTTATTCTGTTAGGTCTGGATAACCATCACTATCCTATGCTGTTCTCCTTCAAGCTGATAATCAGCTAGTAGTTAGTAGTCTATAAAAGCTCAAAGTGAAGAACAGAAGCATACCCTATGCTTCATCATCCACATCGAAATAAAATTGCCCTAGGTAAGGTCTGTTTTGTGAAGTGGTAGTAAAATACCTTAGGCTAACAAAAGAAGTGCAAGACCGTGGGCTATTTATCAGCAGTTTTGGTAGCCCTCTCTTCCCTACAAATCTGGTCTCGGGCTTTTTGCAGTGGTCCAATGTAGTTTGGGCAGTGAAGAATTAACTACTCCTTTGGATTAAAATTTTTGTCCCTTTATTCTTGCAGTCACAGATTTCATAAGAGACACCTATGTTCATACTTTTTTTTTTCCCTAGGTCATAGCCTTTATTGCTTCACTGTTTAAATAATTTGAGAAATTTGAGAAAAAAATGGAGTCATTGCAGAGATGTAGCACATTTGTACCTAGTGACAACAACGAGTTTAGGCTAGAGGTCTGCTGTTCATGACCTCCTAAAAGTGCCTTCTCTGGCAAAGCTACAGATACCTTAAAGGAATACTGATGATGGGGTTTGGCTATGTTACTGGCTTTAATTCACTAGTAGAGGAAGGTTAACCTATGTACTGCTTTCAGTTATAACAGAAATATCTGATCTGCATGACAGAGCCTTCATTAATGCACGGCAGAGCCTTCATATAGACAGAAAATACTTCAATAAGCCAACAACTGGAAAGTTTTAAGCCTGTTGTCTTTAGCTGTTAAGTAATTAATTCGCTATGAATTATGACAAGGCTAAAGCTCTCTCTTGTAGGTGTCATTTACAGTTGATGCTGCTTGTTCTTCTCATGACAACTTGTGTTGATTCTCTTTTCCCTCATCCTTTTTCACTCTACCTTTTTCTTGTTATTGCATCTCCAGAGACGAAGCATGACAAGGTTCTGGGATTCAGCTGAACTCACCAAAGCAAAATATCAATCTTGCAGTCTTCTTGTTTTCAGTTCTATTCTCTTCTCACAAGACTGTCACCAACTTTTTTCTTCCTCTTGTCTCTTTCTAGTTTGAATGCGTGTGCTCATGTAATACTATGTGAAATAGAGCTACAGCAAACACTATTTTTCCCTAACACCCAGGAGAAGTTTGAAAGCTTTTCATCTTGATAATTATTTTTTCAAATTATTATCAATTAAATTTTCTCTTAACTAACAAGAAGGTCTAAACAGAATATGTTTTCAGAGTAATACTGTCTTTACAGAATGCTTTCTCAACTATTGGGAGGAGAGTGATTACTAGTAGAGCAAGAGCATTTTAAATGGTTGCAGAGCTAGGACTACTGAATAGTCATTTAAATTTAACCCTGGCTGGAGGTATAGCTGGTGGTCTTAACATCAAGAAATGAGAATTTTGAAAACATGACTGATAATCAGATAACTCAAGCAAAAACCAGGAATATAAACACAACGTGTTTGGTTTCACATGAAGAGAATACAGCTGATCCAAACCCCTGAAGGGGTAGTTTTCTCATGCTGGAAAAGACACTCCTCAAAGTGACCGTGGGTGTGGATGGGTCTATGGCACAGCAGGTGTACCCCTGGAGAGGCTGTGGCTCCACTTGGAGCAGTACACCCCTAAGGGACTGCAGTCTGTGGATAAGACCATGATCTGAGTTGCATGGTATAGGAATTACTATAGCAGGAACCACCTGATCACAGGGAGCACGAGCCTTATAAGCAGCAGTATTGCAACCTGAACAGACTTTGGTGCCAAATAACTTCACACAACACACTACCTCTCCTGTCCTGAGTGATCACCATAACAGATGAAGGTGAAATTAAATCATTTTGTGGACAATTATGGGTAATTTACAGACACTTCCCGGGGTGGTCCATAGACTAAGGAATAATACCCGTGTATTGTATCAAAGGGTGAGAAGGGTGGTGGTGGTTAATAAGTATTGGATAGTGTGGGACCTGAGCATGATGTAAATAGTATGGAGTAAGGGCTGGAGAACGTGCTGGTTTTGGGTGAGACGGAGATCATTTTATTGCCAGTTTCTAGAAAGGGGCTGTGGTTCGATTTTGTGCTGGAAACAGTGTTGATATTTCAGGGATGTTTTAATTATTGCTGAGCAGTGCTTACCCTGAGTCAAGGCCTCTTCTTCTTCTCACCTCACCCCACCAGCAAGCAAACTGAGGGTGAACAAGAAATTGGGAGGAGATGCAGCTGGGATAGCTGACCCCAACTGACCAAAGGGATATTTCATACCATATGACATCATGCTCAACATATAAAGCTGGGGGAGAAGGAAGGTAGGGAGTGTTGAAGTACCCTTTACAGGTGATGGATCCTGGCTTCCCTGGAACTGGCCGAACACCTGCCTGCTGATCAGAAGTGCTGAATGAATTCCTTGTTTTGGTTTTGCTTGTGTGCACAGCTTTTGCTTTCCTTTTCTACTTTACTTTTGCCTTTATGAAATGGTATTTGTCAACTCACAAGTTTTCTCCCTTTTATTCTTCTTATTGTCTCTCCTCTCCCACCACAGGGGGAGTGAGCAAGTTGCTGGCTGGGATTAAAGCACAACACTCTGGTCTATGACTGTATAGATACCTATGGGCTTCTGTTTGCTTGAAAGAGAAGTCCTCTTCTCCTCGCATTCCTGAGTCCCTAATATGTGTTATAAACCACAAACTTATTTAAACTAGTGTTTTAAGGCGTGTAGAACAGGGCATGCACATTTAGCTGAAATTTTTCTTCGTATTTGGTTTATAATGAAAACATAAAAGGAAGCTTAACTGTAGTGACATTGCCAGGCATCACAGTAACAAATAATCTGTGTGCTTGTGTTACAGATTAGCATGTGCTCACTCTTTTATGTGATTTTTTGAAAGTCTTGACATTCCTGGCAAGTGCAGCGTAGGAGCTTCTGGGTGCATGCTACATTTTTGGCTGACTGGCATTCATGCTATTTTTAGGCTTGAAGGATTGCAGTGTGGAGTTTAATATACTTAGAAGGAAATTAAAATTTCTCTTCTAGCTGAAAATTAGTGGTTTTAATTAATTTGAACACAATTTATTAATATGTTGAACACTTTCTACCAATACTTATTTTAGAGTAGACAAGTTTTAAGTGTTCCTACAGTAGTACCCATAAAACAGTTCAGAGAATCGTAATCATTAATCCACAGAATGCTCTTGTCAACTAGGTAAACGTTTTTATTCACCTTTTACATATGAGGCAGTCAGAAGGATTGGAGTAGCTCCATAAAACCAGCTTATAAATATCAAAGTTCTGTGGATTTATACAATGGGAGTTTGAATGCCCGAAGAACAACTATATGGGTAGGAACACTTGCATTTGTATATCTTGGTTTAAGTCTTCCATTTTTAATTGTATAATGAGTCTGTCACGGCTCTCCCAGGCTGCTGGATTTCACTTCTCTTCCTTGATTGTTCTGTGCTGTCTCTCAAGTGGTGTTATCTAATGTGGTACTGTCTAATGTGCAGTGGGACCTTTGAGACGATAATAATAATCTGCTTCTATATGTATGTAACATGTATTTCTTGCTGTGAACAAAAAGGAATAAGTGATATAATGTAAATTACTTTCTGACTGTAGCTCTAAGTTTAATAAACTTCTAAGTGCAAGTCTTTGAATTTTAATAGTCCAAATACAGAGTTTTTCCACTGCATGATGTCTAGAATTAGGATTAAAAGGAATTTTGAGTGTATTTATTAATTCAGACTAGTACCAGGCATAGAAATGGAAATGAGGACAAATTCTCTTTTCTAGTCTTTTTTTGCAGTTCAAGTTTAAAATTCATGTATATCTCTCTAGAATTCACTTCTAGCTTTTGCTTTACCTATAAATAAAGAAATTGAAGTAAAGAAGACTTTCACAAAGGAAGCTTTGAGCTGGCAAAATGATTGCAGATGCCTTCCTTGTATGTAACTTGCAGCCTCCAGGCAGCCCTGCTTAGCAACAAAAGATTTTGATAAGTCAGTGTTACAAAAGATTTGGGACACCATGTTTGTGACAAGAAAGGAAACTGGTCTTAGATTGTGTAAAGAATGGCTCGTTGTTTGGCCATAGCCATACTTGTACAAAAGAGAAATTAGTAGCATGAGGAAATTTCCAGATGCTCAGTGGATATGAAAAGTGCTTGATTGCTGACAGAAAGAAATTGATGAAGATGGATTTCTTTGAGAGAATTTTAAGTGACTTTCTCAATTCTCTAAGTTGAAAACTGAGATATGTACTGATATTTAGGAAATATGAGAGAGAATAATTTGGGAAAGTAATGGAAAATCTTCATGAGGAGTGATAGGCAAATGGCATTAATATAGGTGTACATATAGGAGAATAATTCACAGTTTTGATTCCTGTCTGAAAGGATAATTGATGAACAATCTGACATTCTTTATCCTTCTTAGCATTTACAAGAAAATTGCTTTTACTCAGAAATGTATCCTCTTCCACTAGTATATATTGTGACTAAATCTCCCCAAACGTTTCTGCTATTTGACTTTTACAGTATGTTGTTAGGGACAGGTCATATGATTTTTGGGATTCATTGATAGGGCTGGAATAAACTGAGCAGTTCTAACTTTTTAAAAAAGATATTTTTAGGTAATCATTAGATAATTTGATTGCTCCATTCATTTAGAGATAAAATGTTGAAGGACAATAGAAGATCATGAACACAAGTGATTTGGTAGGTCTTTTACTGAAGAGCAGGGAGATTACTTAGCAGTTCAGTGGCTCAGTGTAAGCTGAAAGTGCAGCTAAGTTCAAATATGTGTGGAGATAGGATCAAGATAGTGTTCAAGTAAATCAAAAGTAAAAAAAGGTATAGTTTATATAATTATAAATATGTGTAATGTATAAATATGTACCCTGAGAATGATTACTTTCTAACTTAGATCATAAACGTAGCTTTGAATAATTACTGTTTTCTGGGGGTTAACATATGACACTTCCAGTAGTGATTGTGCCGTGACTTGGACTGTCACTGAGTAGTTAATGTTCTTTTTTTGGTTTCCCATTGTTATCTGGAAGAAGCAAAAGTGTTCCAGAAATACATGCAAAGCTTTTCTCCTCATGTACTTGTATGCAACAATCAACAGGTACTAATTCTTCCCAGCCGTTGGTCTGAAGTGTTTCCTTATGAGTGTGCTTATGAGTAGGACAGCTGTATGCCACAAATAACCATTCTGCGTAGCATTCCCTTCTCCTGGAGATTGGCTTCTTGCTGGGCCTGTTCTAATGCATATTACTTTCTGTGGAGTATCTCAAATTCACCTCTGGAAGTAGTCCGTTGTGTTTCTGTCATGTGGGAGAATGAAAATAGAAGTTGCCAACCTGCGTTCAGGAGGAACCTGTGTCAGGCTTCACTATGGAGCAAAGAAAATGGAGCTGCCAGCAGCAGTCGACTCGGTGGCTGGTTGAAATCGAAGAACTATTTGATTCCTTCCTGACAGTGAAGCACAAAATGGAGTGGGAAATAGAGTATTGTCATCCCCTCTGATAAGTACCTCTGTCAAAGAGGACATTTTGTTTTGAGAAATGGTTTAAAAGGCAATGTGCAGCTCTGTTAGGCTACTAACACCAACTCCTGGCTTTCCTTTGATATTGGAATCATTGAAATATTCCATTCCTGTGGCCTTGCACTTGGCATGCTTCACTTTGCAGGGATTCGGGTTGTTTATTAATCTGCTAGCTGCCCCGTGCACTGATCCTGGCTGCACAACCACCTTCCAGCAAATCAAGCCATGTGTTTCCCAGCTGCTGCCATCCTTAACACATGCAGAAAATGTCTCTGGCTGAACACAGATTCCAGCTGGCATCACCTCATGACCGAATCAAACTCCCTCAGTCTCTCCTGGCAGCGTTACAGTTGTGCGGTTTCTCTGTCTCAGGTGTTGTGTCTCCAGGCAAGGATGTGGGCTTGCAGCAGAGCTTGAGACAGCTGGGAATCTGTTCTGCTCTGCAGAAAGGAGCAACAGCTGTGGTGTGGAGGGATATGCACGGGCTACGAGGGGGAGTGTGTAGCTAGAGCAGGGTGATGAGTGGGTGAATGAAAGTAACAGGTCACTCTTATCTTTATCCAAGATGATGCTTGCCAAGTACCATGTGTACAGCAGTAAAAGGTTTTATGATTGACCTCACTGTGGTTTTGCCAGCAGAGAACTTGTTCTGTTCTACTGTGAGTTCTTGTGTGAAGCTTTACGGTCCATTGAAACAAAATGATTTAGTCTTGCAAAATATCCCTGTATGTGTTTAAAAAACATATAGATGTGTGCTTGGGGTATGGCTTAGTGGTGGACTTGGCAGAGTAGGGTTAATGGTTGGACTCAATGATCTTAAAGGTCTTTTCCAGCCTAGGTGATTCTATGGTTCTATATTTTGTATTTTGCAGTTTTAGTTTGCACTTGCTAAACCATTATGACTAGTAGGGCTGTACTTCAAAATAGTACTTTAATAGTCCTGTTATTGTCAATGTTCTGTAATAATAGCTTTATGTCCTTAAAAATATTCTACAGAAGTTGTGTTACTGCCTTAAAGGAGACCATTTTCTGGTTATGTGTAAAAGTAAAGCTGGTTTGTAAAAGTAAAGATACTGGGCATGGTTCTGATGTTTGAAAGAAGGTTATGTATCACGTGGGAGTAAGGATAAAATCATTTGCATGCTGTGATGCTGAAACATCATATACCTAGACAAATATTATATAGAAAAATGAATGAACAAATGAAAATTCTCAGCACCAGCATAGAAGTGTTTGTGGAATTTAGCAGCTGTTTTATTTCTGAGTTACAAGTATTCTGTCAGAAGATGTGTCAAGAATCTTCTTCCTTCATCTGGGCTTTGTAAGGTAGATTCCAGCACTATGGAGTTCAGCATTTACGTATTTTGTGTTGTGAAGCTGTTAGGCTTTTTTTTTTTTGTGTATGTTTTTAAGTGTCATGTACTGCTGTCAGCTTTTTAAAATATAAAGGTCAAATCTGATGTACTTATCTGTGGTGTTTACTGTTACACTTTCAAATGATTACAGAAATAGGGGTTGATATGACATGTTATGACTTTTCAAGTGAGAGAACACTTAGGTGATCTCTCATGTCTCATTTCAGTTTGACATTGATTTTTGGGCAGGGTCAACTTCAGCTCTCAGCTTTGTGTCTGATAAAGTCAATTTTTCTGTTCCCATCCTCCCTGGTTCCCTGTTCCTTGGGAGACTTAGAGGAGGAATGAAGCACACAATGTGTTTCTTCCATCCCAGGGAAGAAATGAAGGCACCATTCTCCCCTGCCCTCCCCCTTTTTTTGTAGATGATATTTCTCCCTTGTAGGAGAGCCTGAAACTTACAATCTTGTCCCTGAGATGTTCCACATTTGGAGAGAATGGTGCAAGAGGTCAGAAAGCAAAAGTATATAAGCTTAGGGAACATGAGGAAAACACCAAGTTTTTAGTGTGAATTTTTGTCCAGAATATGTGTTGTATTTGTCTTACATCAACGTTGCATTTGGAATATGGCCTGTAGCTGCAAATGTTAGTGATCGTTTCATTTAGCTTGGTTGAAGATTTACTTTACCAAGCCATTGTGTTGCCATTATGTAGCAAAACATCACAAAACATTAGGCAAGTGATAATGTCTAGAGCAAATCTGTAGTAAACAAAACTAGCAAAACCATCGCAAACGGTCCTGGTTGCGGTTGAGCTAAGAAAGCTTCAGGTCTCATGGCTTTGTGTCTGATTGTATGCATGAAACCGATGGGCCTGGGTAGATTTTTCTCTACTGGCTGAGCAAAACCCAGCATAGACACTAACCAGTCCAGACACGTGGGCCTGACATGTGGCCAGCATGTGCTGACCAGCTCTGCAGGCCACTGCACCGTACCAACAGGCAGGCCAAGCAAGTGGTGTTGGAGGCCACGTGCAACCAGTGCCATGTGTTTTGTAGGACCGTTGTTGCACCTAAATGTTGGAGGACTGTTCTGCTTGTTGAATTTGCTTTAAAATGGCAATCAGACCCAAAAATCTTCAACCTGGGGTTGAAGAGGGATGGGGTGGCCAGAATGTTCATTACAGAAGTGTGGTGATAGGAACACTTCCTTCTCTGGAAATGGCCTCAAAGGCAGTCTGGGTTTGTCTGTGTGGTTTTTACTTTTTATGCATTTTGAATCATTGCTTGAAGTAATCAGGAGGGGCAGACTAGTACATGGATCAGAAGGCTTCCAAGTGGCTCAAAAGGATTAATATTGCACACATTTTAGAGAGTGGTTTCTTGAAATATAGAGAGGACTGGGACTTGGTTATGGCCCTATGCTCCGAGTCTGTTCCTGATCATGCCATTAAACTGTTTGAAGTAATAACTGATGATGTTTGTTGATGGTGCATCCATAGTTTGAACAGGAATTGTGTAAATAAAAATTTCTTCCTGGTGTAACAGCAGGTTGGGTCAGGCTAGCTTACCCTGTGACTCTTAGACACTCAAAGCTAAGCTAATTCTAATCAGTATTTTTATTGGATTGTACCTGACGATTACAGAGTTAGATAGATGATTAGCTTTGGAACTTTGGACCTTTTTGCTTGACATGTGTTTTCCCCAGTGAAGTTCTGCAAACAGATATTTTATGTTCTAACTGCATAGAGTGGAATTTCTCATTGTGAACACTGAAAACTAATTACACTCATTAGAATTAAAACAGTCACTATAGCTAGATTTTTATAAGAAGCCAGTTCTGACCCTACTGACAAGAATTTATTTTTCTAGGTTTCTTAGGTTGGCACAAGCAGTAGGAAAAATAAACAAACCCAGGTAACAGCTTTCAGCACAGGGTGTGGGAAAACTCGGAGGATGTTCTGTCACCGTTTCTAAATTTCAAAAGCAGCATAATGTTATGTAGTGTACAGGTCTGCTTTTTGAAACTAATTACTCATAAAAAAAAAAACAAAGCCCCCATCAACCTCCCCTCCCCCCCATTATTCTCTAATGTAATGGGAGGACTGGTTCTTTACTGGACAAGAAACTGTTATTTCCAAACTAAATCCCTAGTACGTGCCAACTAGGTGTTGAAAAAGTGCTCTGAGTTCCTTAGTTCATTTAACTTCCAGCAAAATAGTATTCTGGGATGTTGTTCTTCCATCTACTGCATGGACAAGCCTGAAGTAACAGAAGCTGTTATGACATCTCCCAGACTGTTGCCTTTGCCAAGGTCACAGGTCTGTTTTTGTTGCATTTTGTTCAAATAGAGAGAGGTACTGTAGGTACTTGACCAAACATTTTATAACTAAGATACTCAGTCTCCTGAAAGTGTAGAATCAAACAAAAATGCAACTCCCACCCCTGGTTATACAAGTACTATCAGTTAATTAATGTATGTTATGGGTAGTATGGGCCAGTGTGCAGCCTAACCTTGCTCTTCCTTAGCCAGCAACTCAAAATTTCTGAGACACACAGGTAAAAGCTGTGGGTTTTGCTGTAAGCCACAGAATATAAAGCTATAGAAGCTTTACATAAGCAGGTTCTGTTGTCTCATTTCGTGCTCACAAATTTGTACACAGTTGTGCTGAAAATGCGGAAAATCAATGGATCTTTCTCAAGTGTATTTGGACAAGAGAGGGTGTTAAAGTTAAGGGTGTGCTTTGGAGCAAGAAGTTGATAGAGTAGTGTGCTGAGGGTTAAGTATGTGGATGGCATGTTTGTAGTCCAGGTCTTTAAGGTGCTGATGGTTTGAGTCTGGGAGAGCATTGGGAAGCAGTTTCTGTGCTCTCTTGGACACCTGTGTTTTACCTGCTGCTTTGGGAAGAGAACAATCCTGGATTCTGGGCTAGATGGAGACTTGACCTGATCTGGTACTGCCACTCGTGGGGGGCCTTTACGTGCTTCTCTTTGTTACAGGTGACGTGGTGGGCAGGATAGTGGCATGAGTCATGTGGCATGAGTTTCTAAGGTAACACTGGACAAAAAGGCTTTGCCTGTAGGCTGTTCAAACAGAATCAGACCACTTTGCGCTGAGGTAGATGAGCAGCACTGATGTGAATGTTCTGTTGGCTCTGCTAAAACTTGTGAGGATGGTAAAGAAGCGGGGTTACACAGATAGGACACCGATGAGGTTTTCTGTATTAGCAGAAATGGTGCTTCAGAAGGCTAATTAGTTACTCCAGTTTAGCAGGAGAAAGTGTAATATAAAATGTGTATCGAATTCCATCAGGATGTTCAGAAACTAAAAGTTTGTATAATGTGAAAGTACTGACGCCTGTATATCTGTGTGTCTGTGTATATTTATGGGTATGTCTGTATACATACAGACAGAAGGAATCTCTTTGGCTTTATATATAAGCAGGTAAAAAACCCTAACATCTATGTTGATTCTTGACAAAAAATGAGTAGATAGAAGGAATGATATAGGGCAGTGAGTTTTTTCTTTGCTAAGAAGACATTTGTTTGCAGCTCTTTTTTTCTTTTTATAGAATTAAACAGAAGTTCTGTTGATAAGCACCTTCTGGAGACTTGAAGAGCCTACTTGCTCAGTATTTTCTTTGTATTCTAATATATATGTATAGTGTGCTTTAAGTTCCATCTATGTATAATATGTTAGAATATAATTTTTTTAAAAAAAATTTTATTACTTGATGAATTTCTTTTTACAGGAACGATAGAATTTAATTGGTAGGACATTAAATACTATTCTTTTTAAGCTTCTTGGGAAGCTTAAAATCATAAGGAATTAAAACATAATATGGCAGACTTGTACCAAAAAGCCCTCTCGTATAATAGGTTATCCAATATTGTCTGCTTAAAATATTTTTTAAAAACCTGTAATCAGAAGGTAGCCATATCAGACAATCTGCTCTGCTTTCTGCTGTTTCATTACTGCAGTCTCACAGACATGTCTGACTTTGTTGCATCTGTTGATAGCTGAAGTAAGGTAACTTTGACAAAGATCCTTTGAATTAATCGCAAATATATTCTAAATGAATGTCTTTGTGTCTTTTTATTATATACAATACAGTATTCATTACGGGTCAGTTTGTCTTAAAGTTCTAGATAACAATATTGTGACTTGCTTCTAGTTTTTCATGTCCAGTGTGAATTACTTCTGTTATTCTAATGCTGATAGGAACATTATTCTCCCAAGTACCAGGTATAGAGTAACATTGACTCTTAAGGCCAATTGCATTTCTACTGGAGGAGAAAATTTAACCTTGGGTAAAACTATTGCATTCACATAGAGCCTGTAATTAACTTTGTTGTAGTTGGGTAAAACTTCATGTGGTTGAGCTCTGCAAAACCGTACTCAGTTTTCTCATCTAAGGGGTGTTTTTAGTGAATGAGTCTTTGCAGAAGGTAGGAAACGTGCAATAACAGTACTTTAGAAAGTTTTCAAAGTATTTTCAGATTTGTTTCAAATTCTTTTCAATAAAGCTGTATTTGTATGAGAGTTGTCATCAACAAGTTGCAACACAAACTAACAGGAGAAGCAACAGGAATAATGTTTTAAAATGTTTTAATGTTTTAAAATGTTTTAAAAACTTAAATGGTATATGTTTAGCGTAATTCTTAATAAAGGTTAAACTGAGACTGCTATGTGAGGCAGCTTCCAGAATGAGAAATAATTTCAAAAACTTCAGAATTTATTTTCCACATTTTTTTTTTCCCCAAAAAGATGTAATTGGAAAAGAAAGACAAAGCAGGTCCCAAGGCTTCCTCACTATTTCACCTAAAAGCAGCCTTAGTCATGATTTTGCATTTGCTGTATTAATGTTTTCACTCTAGCTGGATTTTGAATGTATAATACGGTCTGCTCTAGGGATTGCACATTGGTCTTGTGAATGTGGAACAAGTGCTTGGTTTCATTTCATGAATGTTTCTGAAGTTAAGTAAAAATGTTCAACTCTGAAGTTCATATGTAAAGTCCTAAAGGATTACTCGAATTCCTGCTGGCATTCACCATCGTTTTTGACTGCAAAGAATATTTTGCAAGTTTTGTGAGCTGTATTGGCAAATCACTTCTCACTAGCGTACTGTTGTATTTAGAAGAAAGGGGGGTTGGAAATCCAAAGCTTGACCTGAAAAACTGACATGTAAAATTAAATTTCTAATACTTCAAGTGGTTCTTCTCTGTGTTTTTCTTCTATTTGGTGAGGATCAGCTTCAACAGGACACGGAAACGCATCTTTTTCCTTTTTCATTCAGATGTTTTAATATGTGTATTTGAAAACAGCTTGCCTTTTCCCTTTGAAAACAGCAGCAGTGGGATTTGTGGTGCTGAATTTTGAATGTATAGAAATACATTTAATGGAAATTATGTTTGTATAATTTGCCAAATTTCTATACTCATATAGGAAAAATAACTTTGAACTAAAAATACAAGCTTAACATTAATTTTCTCTTTCATAGGACTTGCAGTTTTTACCATCATACTTGGAATTATAAATGCTCTGCTTTATTTATATCAATACTTATCTTGACTAATGATAATAGAATTTGTAAGGTAGTACTGCATGCTTTTTTTCTTAAAAAAAAATAAAAATCTCTGCTTGCACAGAATAAATATTAGTCAGAATGAAGGTGTAATTACTCCAATTATATAATATTAACTAGAAATAATTGGTGACTAAACTCTATTTAAAAATTATGATTTTTAATTGAAAAGTTTGTTGGTTTGTTGTTTTTTTTTCCCTTCCAGGTATTGCTTTGTTTTTGCTTTGGGATACCTCACTGTGTGCCAAATTACTAGAGTCTATATCTTTGATTATGGACAGTATTCTGCTGATTTTTCTGGGTAAGGAGAAAAATAATCTTGTCATCTTGTCCTCTTAAGTGATAGTGTATCTGTTACTGTTTTGTTGGGTTTTGTTGTTTTTTTTTCCCCCAAGCTAAGTGTGTAAACCTTTTAAACTCTGGAAGAAAGCTGAGCATATTCATGCATATTGACACACGTATGTACTGGTGCTTTCATCATTGAAACAGAATTTTGGGGACAGTTGTGCCAGTTAGAACCACAAATGTATTATTTGCTGCCTCCTGTTCCTGTTTGAAGTGCATAAAGGATTTGATGGCTGTGGATTATTTTTAACTTTTTCCCGTAAAATCTTTGTTACTATTCATGACAACTGGAAACTTGAGTTCTAGCTGATATATTTCTATGCCTGGCATAGTCTGATACCAATTTGTGATGCAGATTTGAATGTTTATGTTATTTTAGGTGTTCCAGAAGGAGAAAGCGAAGGAGAGAGGCACCTGTATGGTGCAGTTGTTACACAGCCAATGGAAATAAAAAGTTTTGTCTGTGTTCTCATTTATATAAAATAAACTTAAACCTGTATTTGACTTGAGCTGCATAGGAGCAAAATAGAATTAAAAAGGCAAAGTGAAATGAACCGTATTAGTGATTCTTTGTACTGCAGACACAGAGAAGTGAAGCACAATGTTTTTTATAAATAAGTTTGCCACTATGATGGTGCTTTTTGTTGAGTTAAAGTTGATCACGTATTTTGGAAAAAAAAAGAGGTTAAGAGTATTTGTTAGTCCAGGTAAAAAAAAAAAAAAAAAGCATTATATACATTTCAGGGATACTAAGAATGACAATGGTCTTTGTACTTTAGTTGTACCTAGATTGTGTAGTATGTTGTCCTTGTTGGCCTTACTGCTTCCCAGTCTTCTCTGGTAACAGGCATATAGTCTAGAAACTTCACTTGTAGGGTGATGCTCAAAGGTTTCATGGTTAAGTTCATCTTTTCTGCCATTTTTGGTTGGGTCTTACCTTCTAAAACATCCTTCTACATTTATGCCTACATCCAAACATCTGCCAGATATCCACATTTCAGTTATAGTGAGTAGAGATCTGATCAGTGTAGACAGTAGAGCCTGGAGGGCATTTCAGCTGACCCACTGCTAGGTGTATACCTTAGTGTGAACTGGTCACTTCCCAAATGCCCCTGACTATTGGCAAGATTTCCACTGGCCGTAATGAGAGCTTGCAACGTAGACGTATGCATAAAAACAATTTAAAACTAGTTCTGCTGATATTGAATTAAATTTCATCATTACAAGTGAAACTGTGATCCAAATGCTGTCCCTTACAGTTCACTGTAGGGACAAAGTACAACCTTGGCAGTGGTTAAAGCCCTAAGCTGACTCTGGAAACAGTATAATTGCACTTGTTGCTGCTCTCATAACTGTTGCTAGAGCTTGAGCACACCATTGCTCAAACGTGGCTGTACTGCCTGCAGATAGCAACTGTCTGTGGCTCTGTTGGTTTGCTGTTAACTTGGAGATTTCTGCTAGGTCCAAAGATTTATAAGATTTGTGCTGGAGAGAACTGTTCTGAAGCCTAGAGCCAACTCTCTGATTGTATGTTTGAGCTGCCTGATTTAAATCTTCCCTTCATGCACCAGTTTCATAGCTTGATGCATATCCCATTAAATCTCTGATGTACTACAGCTGCTCTCTTGAGACCTGAGACAGCGGTTACTTCCAAAACAGGAGGAGGTAGAAAATTAAATCGAGGGGGATATTTTCTAACATTTTTCCTTGAGTTCCTGGGGCTGTGTGTGTGTGTGTACGTAAGAGTAAGTTCAAGAAAATAACGTAAGTTGCTTAACCAGATCTTGAATCCCAGTGCCAGCAATTTCTCTGAAATATGTTGTCCTGGATTCACATAGTGGTGAGCCCCAAAAGAGCTTTGAATGTCAGTTTATCTAGGCATCTCTCCTAGCATGCCATGCCTGTCTGAGGTGTCCAAGCCCAGAGAGCCTGGAAAAAGTTTGAAGGAAGGTATCAATGCACTGACATCAGAGAAAGCTGAGGAGGCCGCATGCTTGAGGTGCAGTTGCCTGTGCAGATCTGTGTGGTCTTGGCTTCAATACTAGCAGATCCCAGCTGCCAGTGGGCCTTCCACTGCCTCCTTTGCCATTCTGCCAGCACCTAAAAGAGATCATTAAAATCCTGGTTCACAGCCTCACTGTTCCAGGAAGGACTCTTCCTCTTTTAGTCTCTAGATTGTTGCTCCTCAGCCAAATTTTTGAAGGTACTGGAATAGCCACTTGAGAAGGAAAAACATCCTGAGGTCTGCTATGATAACAATGACAGATGTATCATCTAGAATTAATGTAAGGTCTGACGGAGCTCCTCCTGGGCTCCATCCTCGCACCAGGCAGGATCCATGCTGTTACGTGTCTGCTTACAAAAGGGAAACCCATTATGTTCAGTGTCAGATGAGAATTTCTGCCAGCACCAGGCAGGTCTGCAGTTGAAATGCTAGAAAGAAATATGAGGGTTTTCCCAAACTGTTCTTGTTTTCTTCCTTGCTGACCCTGCCTGTCACTCTGGTCTTGATATCGGGATTTTCGGTCACTGATAATACAATAGAGAAAACTTTTTTCCTAGATTGCATTTTGAGGACTGGAAATGTTGTGTGCTTTTGAAATAACCATTAAAAAAAAACAAATTGATAGACGGAGCCATCTGGCAAAATACTGGCTTAGCTCTTGTCAGTGAAGGAGGACTTGATGGCTCTTGGATTTGTTTTGTGGTGCCAACTTAAATATGCTATAAAAAGACCAAGTGCCAACAAAAGATTATGTGCCTATCCTATAGCATGATTATTTTGTTGTGGTGGGTTTTTTTTTTGTCTCCGTCTCAGATGCTACTAGGTAAATACAGTCCCTGATATATTTTTGAGATCTGATTTCAAAGTTAAATTTCTAAACATTGTTAGCCTACTTTATGTTGTTCTCAACCCCCTTCCTCCTTCCAGTTAGGAGGTTAACAATGCTGGGGTGCACGTAAGTCAAAAAAAAAAAAAACCCCTTAGTATAATTTTTCAGTATGAATCTGACCTGTTGGCCAGGAAAGAATATCTCTTGGACAGTTTAAGATCCACTTAAGTCTACCAAATTCAAAACAAACTAATTTATGCTGGCTCCAGCATAATTATGCAGGTTTTTTGTTTTGTCAGATATGCTTACTTGAAGCAAATAATAATTCTAGATGGAAAAAATTTAACCATAGGACCAGGTGTTAGTAGAAACAGTGGAAATCATCTGCATATCTAAATAATTTATAGTACTGTTCAAGTTTGTATTTTTTTTATTGGCTTTTGCTTACCACTGCTGTAATTTACAATGCATGTAATGAATTCTATTGCCCTTTTTTTCTTTACACTTACCACTGTAAAAGAAATAAATATGTTGTTAGAAAAGAAATGTGAAATACTTCATCTGTGTTTGTGGGACCTAATGCATCAGTAAAAGGCAGGAGCTATTAAATACTATATCTAAGGATTAAATTATTTTCAGTGCATTGGAAACTCTGTAATAGTTTGTGCTCCAAAACCTAATCACTTTGTCCTTGCATTGAAAATCTTCCTGTTGAGAGTAATTAACCTGGACTATTAGTATAAACTTTCTGTGGTATTTACATGTGAAAGAAAATCCTGAACTTTTTTATAAATTATTCTTTCTTCCTTTTTTGTAACAGTCCAATGATGATAATTACACAGAAGATCACCAGTTTGGCATTTGAGATTCATGACGGTAAGATGTCTTTAAACTGTGTTTAATTTTCCATGCAAAATGAACTTAAGGAAAGTTAGGTGTGAGTCAGTCAGTTACTTTAGTCCAGTTTGTGTTTTAGGAGAAAATATATTTCTGTGTTTCCATTGGTCGTTCTGACGTTTACTAATGGAAGTAGCAAGAAATGTTGCTCAGACACTCCAAAAACTCTGAAAATGCCCATGTTGTGCAGAAGATACTCCTTATCAGAAGACCAATGACACTTCTGCAGCCAGTGACCAAAGACCACTGACACGTTTTGGGGCTGGGGTATTGATTCTGAGAGTTAGCTAAATAATTTCCACATTCAGAGATGACTGTTGCTATCAGACTGATAGAAAGAGCACTTGTAATTGCAGCTCTTGAGCACCTCCTGTTTGAAAATACTAACTCTTAATCGCACCCTATATGTTCCTTAGTATACTGATTTTTATAAAACCTTTGTATGTGTTTTATTTTGTTAGCATAATTACACTCACTGCTAAAATATCAGTGTGAACAGGGAGGTTATCTAATTATGTTTCTGTCTTTTCTCCTGTCAGATTTATCCAGCAGGTAAGTGGGCCCTAGTTGCCACAAAAATTAATACTAATGTTGGTTTCTCCTGGCTGGGGTATCTAGATTTTTAGTTACCTCTAAATTCAAATGAGTAATTTTAATTTTAAAGTTTGAAAATATCATCCAATAAACCTAGCCAGTTAGCTTGAATCACTTGAAGCTGCAGCTGTCAGTTGAAGATTTGGGAGTAGCCCCAGACACCTGGATCAAACCACCAGTTTTTCTGGAATTTCTTTAGTAACATGATGGATGAAGTTTAATGTATTTGTCTCAGATGTGTCCTAGCTTTAGTGCTGTTAGTGTTTCATTTTTATCCCATTCTTGTTAATTTACACTGTGTAGTGAAGCCTGTATGTAAAAAATTTTCAAGAATATAGAAAATAGGGAAAACACCTTGAAGATTTTTTTGTATGAATGAAAATGTTGAACTTCCTTAAGCTGTCAAAGAAGTTGATGTCTAATTTCCAGAGCAAATATATTCAGAAGTATTAGTCTTGCAAGCTATAATCACTTAGAGAGTACACAAGTTAGAGGAAACAACTTATAGTAAAGTAGTAGTAATTGTAGCATCAAAGATAAATGTTTCCTTATGCTGTTCTCGATTGCTGAGATTATGCACAAATAGTAGAGTTGTGGTAGGGGACAAGCACATGACCATTCCCAGCAATCTTGAAATAAGTGTTGAATTTAGTCAGCCTTATTCTTAACTGTCATCACAAACTAAAGTAGTTCTTTTCCTGTTTAAATTATTTCAGAGTATTTGTATTTTCCTCATAAGACCAGCTTATTGTCTGTATAAATTTCTGTTGGTATCCTTAAATTCTGAGTATCAATCTTGAAATTTTGTTCCTTGTTGATCTCGTATCAGAGAGCATCTAGAGTCGTTGACAGCCTGTGGGGCATAGCTGATAATATACTGGAAAAATTTCTCACTGGTCGTATTTGCAGTTTATCAGAATTCTTGACTTTAGTTGAATGGTCACTGTGGGTGAGAGCGCAATGTGAACATAACTTTCAAAAGTTGATGTGACCTGTGTAAATTCAGGAGCAACTCCTAGTTTGGTGTCAGGAGATGCTAAGAAAAGATGTGCAGGGAAACTGAGATTGTGTTTAAGGTGTCCATGATGACAAATTAATGAAACAAGCCTGCTGTCAATGGGCTTCTGCTGACTGTCCAAAAGTCCATACTTCCACTGGAAAATACTTTGAGAGAGACAGATGAGGAGGAGATAATGCTGAAAGTTGTTATACTAAGTACTCCCAGCCTCTAGTCACATCAGCTTGACTATGTTAATCATCCCCCCTAGTTTTTTACCAGTATGTCTAAGGATAGGTAGTGAAAATAAACAGCTGAAAGAAAGGTGTTGGTGTGTTAGACCTTGGTAAGCTTCAAGGCGCTAGTTGTAGTTAGGTTGGGTTTGTGGTAAAGGCCTGTCTTCTGGACTTGATATTTTCCTGGCAGTCTGTTACATTCAGCTGGTTTCAGTGTTAAGATTTGGACATCATGGAAAGAACCCACATGTAATCATGAAGGCCACTCACTTCTGCTGCATATTAAAGTCTGGCTGTTGAAGAGGGTATGCTTGATTCAGACTCGAATGCTATCATGGAATCCCATAAATTAACAACAACTATCCCTGTAATTGTTACAACCCTGTGCCCTTAGTGGGCTTGCCTTTTTTTTAAAGCAGAAAAATTCTATGCAAGTTGCATAGCATTAATTTAAGCTTACTGGATAGACTGTCTTCTCAGAAGGTTGCAGGGATCATAAATTTACATGTGAGTAAATTAGGAATATGCCTTTGGTGTACTCTGATTCACGTTTTGAGCTTAAGCCCTTGGTAGCTCTTGCCTTCTTAAAGCTTTTTCTTACTCAAATGAGCGCTGACAAAAATGAGCACTCAGTATGCTAAGATTTGCTTTGTATTTCTTGCCTGTTATCTTTGGCTTCACATGTGTATATTCTAAAGGCAGAAATGTTTTTATTTGAGTTGGTCTGCTTGTGTCCATATTTGTTCTCTATAGGAAGATGTAATTTATGCAACATTTTAAGGTAATGACAAAGTTAAGGGAGAATAGGAATTTTTTGTACTTCAGGTTCTAAGTTCTGGAGTACCTTTTCTCAATCAAATTTAAACCTAGGATGTTATGAAGAAGGAAAGGTGCATTGCAGGTGTTGTAGAAGCAGGAAGCTTATCTGCAGGTGCAGTTCAGAAGGGCTATAAAATGGAGGATTGCACTTGAGTGAGAAATTTCTAGCTGAGAGATGGCAGCAAGTAAAGAAGCTTTTGCAATTATAAGGTACTAAAAATTAAGCGGCCAAAAGGAAGAGAAATATTGTCACTGCTTAACTTCATCTTGCAAAGAGTTCATACGGCATTCCCCCTTTTCTGCTTATAACCCACTCATCCCTACAGATCCTCACTAATTTTACTGCAATTCTATATGAGATCAGGATCTTTAAAGACCCATATCCAAATCTAACCTGACTAATCTGTATGCACTTGGTAGTTTGTTTTTAATTCTAGTGCTTAATATTGCACAAAGAATCTCTTCAAATGTTTATATTCATAACCCAGTGAAGTTCTGGAGCTCAATATGTATTTATTATTAAATCTCCAAGAGATTCAGACAGCAAAACTAGGGAATAGTTGACTTGTTATTGGATATTTAAAAGGGAATAAAAAAAAAAAGAAAATCCCACTTCTTCCAACCTTGTTCTTTTTTACTTTCTCCAATTTAAACTAAATAATACATAAAACTATAAAGAAAAAAAGTGTTTAAAAAATATGTAATACCCATCTACTGAGCATGAAGTCTAATTGAAATCTTCCAAATTATTTCTTTATATTACTCTGTTGTCCTTGTCCATCAAAATGTGTGGCTAGATATAGGTAAGAAACCAGAATCATAATGCTTGTCTGTTCTGTCAGCTGCTTCTTGATTCCCAGGGGCTTCTCTCATGTGCTTTCCAACCACAAAAAAAAATAAACTCTGTTCTTCTGTCTGCCCTTCTTCCCCATCCCTTCAGCTTTGGGTTTCAGCTCTGTAGTTAAGCTGCTAATTGTCATGNCCTTCCTAGGTGCAGGTTTTTTTTTAAAAAAACACCACTGTTCAAGTTTGTATCCATCCAGCAGTGGCCTTGGTCTGCATACCAATTCTTGGTAGTAACTCTAAACATGGGCTGTTATCACTGCTGGCAGCAGACACTGCAAAAACATGCTTCTAACTTCAGAAAGTGCTGTTCAGTAGAAGTACTGAGCTGAAAAGTAAAGTCACTGAACACAATTAGGCCTGTTTTCACCCAAACCAGGACACTAATGTTTAAATGTGCTGTTCCTGGAGTGCTCCTTGCTGATGGTTGGTTGTGGGATTGTTTTTTTGTTTGCCTGTTTCTTTTTTTCCCTCCTTAATTACTATTTCCTCCCATGTATCTAGTGCTCTCTATTTGTAATAGCAGTAGAGTAGACATTGGTGCTGATCTGGTAAAGCACTGCCTTCATTGTGAGAACTAAAATGAGACAGAGTATAATGAATATGCAACTCAAAAGGATTTTGTGTTGGCAAGTTGTTTCTTGCCTTTCTTTTTTTCTTTTAGTTTAAATGATATATTGGTGAAATATAGATAAAGGCTGGGCTTACACCAGTATTTTAGGTCTCACTTAAGTTGCTCCAACAGCAGGCTATTAAGGATTATTTTATGCTATTTTTTCTCATATTGCTGTTGTACTATTACAAAGGTGTAAGGTTTCCAAATAGGCTATTAAGAGCTTATATCTCCCTGCCAAATAATGCAAGTACAGTCTCTGTCCAGTATGGCACCTTAGAGGAAGGATATTTCAATGCATAGATGAAACACACGGAAAATGGGAAGGTGATGAAGAAAAAGACACAGAAGTGATATTGGAGAAATTTATGTGCAAACACTATTAGTTGCTTCATCAGGTTGTGGTACTACACCATAACCTTGAGAGGTTTTTCAGACCATGCTTTTTTATTATGCTTTTAAAATTTATTTTTAAATTAGAAAGTAAATTTATTGTTTGCTTGCAGCTAATGAGCAGTCCTATCCAAACTGCAATACCTACCAACTATTATGTTAGTACTAATGGTTTTGTTAACCGTAGTAGTGTCAGAAGTATTGAAGAATATTTCTTTGTTTAGTTGAAAATTTTCTTGAAATTTTTTGATAGTTGAAATAGTTGAATAGTTTAAACTTTCTTTATTTTGGTTAACTAGATTCTTCGCCTTTTCTCAAAGGCAAGTTTTTCCCATTTTCAGTAGAAAGACACAATATTTTTCTAAAGGCTTGAAGACAAATTTTGATCTGCTCTGGCCTAAAGGCTGGACATGTGGATACACTGAAACATTGAACAGCTTCTGTGTTTCTATACATTAGATGTGGTATTTGAAATTGAAAATAAATACCTACAAAACCTGAATGGAATTACCAGGCGGTATTGTTCATTGTCACTGTGGGACCCTGTGGTAAAAGGGATCATACTGCATTGTGGCCAGCTCTAGCAATTAACTGTTTTGGTTTTGTTTTGCTTTGTTTTTATTGTAGTGAACATCAGTCAGTTAATGTTGTTATATTTATGAAAATAAAGGTCTTGTAAACTAACAAGGTGTTTTTGTGATTTCAAGTAGGGATTGTTATTATTATGTCTTTTAAAAAGTTTGTTTCATAGAATCGCAGAATGCTTTCGGTTGGAAGGGACCTTTAAAGGTCATCTTGTCCAACCCCTCTGCAGTGAGCTGGACATCTTTAACTAGATCAGTTTGCTCAGAGCCCCATCCAACCTGACCTTAAATGTTTTCAGGTTTGGGGCATCTGCCACCTATCTGAGCAACCTGTGCTGGTGTCTGACCATCCTCACTGTAAAAAAATTCTTCCTTCTATCTAGTCTGAATCTACCTAATTTCAGTTTAAAACCATTACCCCTCGTCCTGTTGTGACAGGCCTTGATGAAAAGACTGTCCCCATCAGTTAGACCCCCTTTAAGTATTGAAAAACAGCTCCTGGCTCCCTGGCTCCCTGGAGCTTTCTCTTCTCCAGGGTGAAAAACCCCAACTCTCTTAGCTTGTCTTCATAGCAGAGCTGTTCCAGCCCTCTGGTGGTTTTTTTTTTTTTTTTTTTTGTGTCCCTCCTCTGGACCTGCTCCAACAGGTCTCTGTCTGTTTTGTGCTGATATTTGGATGGTTGCTGTTGTAAAAATATAAACAAGAGAAAACCAAACAACTCTTGAGACAGAGAAATGTGTGCTTATGACCCAAATAGCCTTATGGATTTTTGACAGGTCATCATGACCCAGTTCTGCGTTATAAATGCCAGTATTGCAGCAAAAATGTTGCAGCTGTTTAACCAAGAGTGTAGTTTTCTAATTTGTTACTCATGTCAGTGAAAGTGTCATGGTGGTGTGCTGTGGTTTTGCTGTTGTTTTGTTTTGGTGACTCCTGTTTTTGTGGTGGTGGTGATGTTTTTGTGCGTGTGTGTTTTGGGTTTTTTATTGGTAACTTGGTGCTTTCATCTTATGTCTAGGACTTTGCTTTAATGCACTCTTTCCAATATTCTCTTGGTCTTTTTTTTTTTCTTTTTATTTTAAAAAGTGCTCCCTCTTGTGTTAGTAACGGCATGCTTCTTTTAGTGTCAGTTACCCAAATAGCTTTCAGTGTTTAAATGAATTATACTGTATTTCTCTCCTACTTCACATGTTCTGGGCCTACGTTTGCTTGCATGGCTCTCTGGATATGAAGACACTGGATTTTCCTTGCCCTTCATAGTTTATTTTCAATTTTACTCAGCTGGCATCTGTCTCTGTCTGGTTTTGCTGCTGCCAATGTGATAGAAACAACAAAAACTTATTGTCTGTCTTCTTTAGGCATGAAGATCTCTTAATAAGGGCCTGCATTTGGGCTCAGATGGTGATACATTTGAGAACCTCAAATTAAAATTTACTATAATTACAACAGAACCTGAGACACAATCTCTATGTTTGAGAATTATTAATTATAATTACTTATTATAAATAAGCATGTCTATGCATAAATACATAATTGAGATAGTCACTAGCCAGATCCACCTTTGTATTTGCATGAAATATATCCAAGCAGATTAACTGCAAAGCTGGGGTGGTGCTATGATTGTAAACATTGCATTATCATACTGGGAGTGTTTTTTTTTTTCTAATATGCCTTAATAAAGGCATATTATAAAGCCTATAGGCAGGATATTGGTGTGTACCTAAAGGTGTTGATTTTGTTACCATTAGGATGTGATCTCTTGAGAAGGAATGAAAAGATGCAGCTTCCTCATGACATAGATCACTGGGGATAAATTTTGCTACTGATGATTTACAAAATTCTTTTACCAAGGAAGGAACTTAGGAGTATTTCCTACTTTACAGATGAGAAAATTGAGTTATAGTTACTGAGGACCTAAATGATTTCACCTAGAACAGATGTTCAATAAACCCCATTTTCTGTAATCCCTGCTGTGTGATTTGGTAGCAACTAAAAGCTGCAGCCATTGCAATAGTCTGCTGCTTTATCACAGGAGAAAACAATTCTCATTATCCCCAGAGGAAGGTTATAGAACTTCACGAGTTCCCTAGCAGAAGTATACTGCTGAAGTGGGATTTATTGAAAGGAGGTTGTAGAGAGGTGGGGGGTTGGTCTGTTCAACAAAGTAACACATGATAGACCAAGAGGAAATGGCCTCAAGTTGTGCCAAGGGAAGTTTAGATGGGATATTAGAAAGACTTTCTTTACTGAAAGGCTTACCAGGCCCTGGAATGGTTTGCTCAGGGCAGTGGTTGAGTCCCCATCCTTGGAAGTATTTAAGAGTTGTGTAGGTGTAGTGCTGAGGGATAAGGTTTAGTTGAGTTCTTCTCGATGTTAAGTTAATGAATGGACTCATTGATCTGAAAGATATTCCCAATCTAGAAAATTCTGTGATTCTTCATCTCCAGTGTGTAGTGGGTAGGGAATAGTTAAGAATTATGAGGCATATGTTCCCATGGGCAGTTTCCCACTGCTTGGGAAATATTGAATGTAAATATATTAATTCAGCACATCTTAGATAAGCATCAGTGTAAGAGCACCTTTTCCATATGTATTTTCTATGAATTAAAAAATGTTAACAGTGGCTCTCTGAAAGCTTTCAGGGGCATGGCAGAGGCAGAAATCAATGGTTTCCTTGTTCTGGTATGCTGTGAAAAGAAGATAAATGGGCCTTCAGGGCACTGAGAGTGTATTTAAACAAAATCAACAAAAAAACAACACACACACACACCCCCCACCCACACAAAACAACACCCCAACAC
>VWZY01004488.1:213805-277042 GCA_013399075.1 Chloroceryle aenea | reverse complement strand
AAAAAACAAACAACAAAATAATGCTGTATTTATGTAAGCTGACATCTTGGAAGTGGCTCACAAAACATATTTCATCAGCTTCCTCCTCCTGGCCAGTTTTACACATTTGTGTCATAATTCTTTTTTCGAGAGACTCTGTGGGAAACAGTGCAATAGAGAAAGCTTTAGTGTTGCAGAGCAGCATGACTCATTTACAGCTGCTGGTTTCATTCCTGATCAATGAATGAAGTGCTTTCAGCTTGTCTGGATATAGTGATTCTGGGGCTTGTTGTGGAATGAAATAATTTTGAATATTGTGCTCTTATGCCCCAGTATCATAGTCTGTGAAGAGCAGGAGTCATCTGAAAGAATGAATAATCTTTGTGGGGTTTTGTGGGTTTTTTTTTGGCTTTGGGGTTTTTTTTTCCTGTAATACTAAAGATGGATTTATCCTTAATGTGATTGCTAGCATTGTAGGGCTAGCATTCTTTTGGGTAAAATACTGAAGGAAAAAAAAAACCTCTATATCACCTCTGTACTTGTACTTTGGTAAATACTTTTTTTTTTTTTTAACCTTCTTCCTTCTGCTTTACCTGATCTAAACCTCTGATGGTATGGTAATAAAATGTGAGGGGCTCTTAAATGGCGTTACAGGTTGCTACGCTTTTGAGTTTTACACTAGTATTCTTTGCACTTTAAAAAGTGTTGATAAAATTACTTAAAATGAAAACTAAAATGTCAGAGTGGTTTGTATACTTCATACTCTAGCTAGCAAGAGATTATGGAGTTCATGTCCCAGTTGTTTATAATTGAGCATAAAATTATTTTCTAATTTTTGAACTCAACATCAGTGATATCAGATATACAGCAGCAAATTTTGTTGCTTTCAAATATTATATTTTAATTGTTTTGATAAAGAAACAAAAATATTATAAATCACCTTAGGTTACCTCAAATGTCACAAAGCCTTCTTTCAGAGTGGCAGATAACTGGAGAAACTGAACTTCAGGAAAGGAACTATTTAAGTGTTTGAATCAATTGTTTCTTTTACTTTCCAAATACACTGGATTAACACCTTTAAAAAGTTACTGAGAAGAAAGGAAAATGCACAAGATACTCATTGCTCTTACATGTCACTACTCTGTGAAGTAAATTCTTTTTAATATGGTAATACAAACTGAGTGATTTCTCTTGCCTCGATGGTTGCCATTTAAAAGGTGACAGTCTAATTACAGTGCTTTAGATGAATTCCGAGCTAACAGAGAGGGCTCGTGCCCTGAAACTAGAGGGCTGGATCCCTGTTGCTTCTGCAGAGCCTTTTGCCTATCTTGCTTGCAACTCCTTTACTTCGAGAGGAGCTGGCATTCTCCTCCCCATGGTCATTTATTTACCAACATAAGTGGATCCATAGTTGGTTTCATTCCTCATGGATGTGTCCACGTTTGGGTGCATGCATCCAATCACCTGGCTCAACAGAAGCAATACTTGGAAAAAACCTCCTTTCCTTGTTAAGTCGCCATTCTAATTTGAGAAGTACAAGTGAGGAGATGTTAATGTCTGAGCTAACCAAGGTGAGGCCAAGGTGATTCAAAGTGACAGGCAGTATTCAGACTGAGAACCCTTGCGTTTTCCTCCATAGTCCAGATGACTGTAGCAGCTTCTTCTCGTAGGGAAAAGCACTGTTTAACTCTCTGACCTTTGACACTTTAAAGTATTACTCTTTAAAGTATTACTAACGGTGGCCCTGTGCCATTAGTGGAGGTCTGACGAGCTCTGCATCAATTAGTAAATTACTGTTTTCTTCTACTAGATTTGCACTACTCTGTGGTGCTGTGGCTGTGCTCCTGCCTCAAGTGAATTGTGCCATTTTTGCTTTATGCTTTAAACATGAGTGTTACTGAATGATGAAGACCAAAGACATGCATCTGAGTTGTTGAGCTGCTATCTCAAACCATTACAATCAGACACTGTTTTGTAGTCTTGATGCAATTCATTGAGTTTGGCTGTCTGTCATACTGGCCAAGCCTGAGTAAGTGGTACGAGAGAGAGGACATCTGTACTGTGAAGCAGATAGTGCTGCCTTTCATTCTTCTGCTTTTGTACACATTTGTGGATTGAAAGCTGTTGTCTTACTTGGATTACCTTCTGTTTGTTCAAGTGTCTGATACCGTGATCCGCAGTGTTTTAAAAATATAAATATGTAGCCTTTAAAATGTCATAAACATTTTGAACTACATGTTGTGTGATGCACAATTGGTAATGCAGGCCATTTATAATTAATCTGTTTGGTTTTGTTTTTTTTGCAGCAGATGCAATTAATAATGCAGCAGGGTTTGGTTTCAGAGGCTATGATAAAAATGGAGTTACACGTTGGGATCTAATATCAAATCTGAGAATCCAGCAAATAGAGGTTTGTTTCTGTCTCTTTCAAATAAAGTACATACTCATGTAGATAGTCGCTTGTATTTTCAGTAACTTCTCCTACTCATTTTGTTCCTCAAGATAGTGAATATGCTGAGTTGGAAATGATGTGTTCACACCCTTAGGAAAGGGTGGAAAATAGTCTGTTCTGAATGTTTTCTACTTGTCAGTTGACTAACAAAATACCTTGTGGTTATAAGTAAATATCTTCAACTCATCAGAAAGTCAGGTTTGTGGGGTTTGTTGTTGTTGTTGGTTTTGGTTTTTTTTTTTTAACAATTTCTATGTCAGAGTTTTGAAATATTTTGTAGCTCTTTACCACTACAGAATTAATTAGTTTGGTTTTACTTTACAGTTTTCCACAAGTTTCAAGATGTTTCTTGATAACTGGAATATCCAAACAGCTCTTTGGCTTAAAAGGTATTTATTTCTTAAAAGAAAAGCTTTTCACTACTGAAGTTTCTTAGATTAATATATCTTTGAAGATAATTTAACATTTAAAGCTAAACTCCAGTTTTTTAGCAACCCAGTCAGTTGTTTAACAACTGCACAGGACATACTTCTTGTAATACTTGAATTAAAGCCTCTGAACTTAAGAATTCTCTATTAGTGTAAGTCTTCAAGTTACGATAGAGACTGTTTTTCTTCACTGGCCATAGGGAACCTAAAGCTATTAATCTGTGGAGGTGTCTCAGTTTGTTGGGTATTTTTGTCTCTTAGCATTCAGAGCCGTGCGTGTTGGGGAGAGCAGCAGGAAAAAAGTCCATCTTAGCCTTTGGAAGCTCTGCATTACTTTTAGCCACACAGTGCTACAGAAACTCCCATACATTTTGAGAGAGAACTTTCTGTGCTCCTTCCATAAGGAGTGCATGGCAAATATCAAACCCTGCAATGTTCTGGCAACAAAAATTGCAAATTAATATCCTTCAGATGCATTTTTTCCCTTGTCTGGGAAACAGGTGTAGGGCCCAACAAACTACATAATTCTGCTTTTATTACTTGTTTGTGGTAAAAATAGTGTTCTTGAGGTTGGTGTTGCCCTGCCCCCTGTCTCTGTTTAGTTCATCTTTTATTAATAGGTGCAAGTTTAACTGAGGTGCCTTATCTTGGAATCACTCGGAGGATTTTATCTCTTATTCTAGGATGGCTGGCAACAGGATTTTTCTTCCATCAAATTTCTTCATAATGTATGCTCTTTATTCCGTATTTTTTCCCCGTAAATATTTTTCTGACCCAATTAAAACCAAAAATTTTATTTTATGTGATTATTCTAGGTGGGTCAGTGGATAATAGAATCTATTGCTAGGACAGTCAGCAAGGCAGAATTGCACATTTGCAGGTATTGAAATGTATCATCTCTAATAAAGAAAATAAGCTATTTAGCTATTTTTAAATGCATTTTAATTTTATGAGAGACCAGAAGGTTATCAGTATTAAAACTGAATAGGGAAAGTAAAGTTTCAACAAACTTTCAAATCTCCTAAATAGAATGTTTCTAAAAAACCCTTCTTTTAAGGTAGAAGAGTAACATTTCTGTTAAGAATTGAAAGAATAAAATGCAAATCAATTGCTCTGGGTGACATTACAAGATGATGTGAAGAAAAATTAAAACCATCTCCTTTATTAAAAAGTTTTGAGAACAATTGTAGAAGAATCTGTGAGGATAGTCTAAATCTGTACTGATTCTGCCATACTGAAAGGGAGAGGCGTGGATGTTTTCTTAATTTTGTTGTGAGTAAAATTTTTAATGGTTGTATATGAGGACCATAAAGAGCAGCACAGAATATATATTGCAGATCATTTGGTTAGTTGTAGTACTACAGCAGTTTCAGTAGAGGACAAGCTCATGTATTACCTCAAGCATCTACTTTCAATGCGTTGTTTGTTTACCATTTATAGAAGTACCTAAAATCTTAGCCATTTATCTCCCATGAAATACCAAACTTCAGCCTTTGTTCTGTTCTTTTCTGATACTCTCTACAGAGAAACCGAACCATCAGAATTAAAGGACTCCATGTAAAAGCAAGCTCCTTGTAAAAATACAGCACAGGGATTTACATAGCATAAAGAAGTTTATTAAACATTTATTGTAGAACACAAGATGTAGTTCTCCCTCTGCCTCTTCATTCTTTTTTCCAGAGAAAATATCTAGTTCCATTTGTCTTTGATCATGTTCACAAAACCTCTGTGGTTCTCGTTGCTCTCTTCTGGCATCTTTCCAAACTTCCTGTAACCTTACAGTGGATGTAGTACATCGGCTGAGATCTCCAAGGTCTTTCCCTGGCTTGTTACAGGCAGAGCTGAATGACTTGAGTGAATTAATTACCCTTATTTTCTCTTTCTAATACATCAGTGGTTGCATCTGCCTTTTTCTTTTTCCAGCAGCAGCAGTCTACTGTTGATTTATGCTCAGCTGACAGTGTTTCATACTGGTGATTCATATTCGTACTTGGCTACAATTTTTCAGTAGTATTATAGGACAGGTTTGTTCCTTCCACTTTTCTTATTAGATGTTCTATACTTTTGACTTCATCTTGTTGATTTCAGAAGATCGTCCATCAGGATCATTATGTATTGTAGGGCTTTGTCTGCTAAGAAAACAATGACAATCTTGTCCACCCCACCTCCCACCCCAAAAAGATGGAAAAACACACTTCTCAGTCTACCATACAAGCTTGTAATGAAAGTCTAGAACCAGACCTTGCTGAACAGTTGATACATCTTCCTGTTTCTATTATCTTATGGATAAGATAATCCAAACCACACATATTTGAACAGATTTTCTCAGGCTGTTCTGATGACTGTATTTCCTTGGGTGGCTTTTAGGAATGTCAAGTGAAGCATTTCAACACAACTTATACTTGACAAATCCATGGAGGGTTTTAGCTTACCTTTTTACTCTCTGAAATTGAAGCCTGATCATTGATTTTTTTATTATTATTTTTGTTCTGGTACATACCTGACTTGCATTGATACAGGTGAATTTTGGTTAGTTAGTTTTGTTAGCTCCTGAACGCTTTGCAGGGGAAAATTTGCTTAAAGTAGTTTAAACCAAATAAAGATTGAAGCCATTTATCAATTTATTAATGAGATATAATTAACCACCAGTCAGTGAAATACACATTTAGAATTAATATTGGTACTAGAACAGTTAACATTTTGTATGTGTTCAGTGTTCTGGTTTAATAAATACTTCTAATTGCTTCTCTGTATCTAATCCCAAAGATTTAAGGACATGTGGTGATAGGACAAGGGGCAGCGGTTTTATACTAGAGCAGAGTAGATTTAGATCAGACATTAGCAAGAAGTTCTTTACTAGGGGTGTGATGAGACACTGGAACAGGTTGCCCAGAGAAGCTGCAGATACCTCATCCCTGGAAGTGTTTAAGACCAGGATGGTTGAGGCTTTGAGCAACCTGGTCTAGAGGGAGGTGTCCGTGCCCATGGCAGGAGTGCTGAAACTGGATGATCTTTAAGGATCTTTTCAACTCAAGCCATTCTGTGATTCTCTTACTTTAAAAAGCACACGTGTACACACAGTTATATGCAAACTGCATCTCCACCCCCAAGGACCCGTGGGGATACAAAACCACACCTCCTTCTGCTTGCATGCACTGCCTGTAGTTGATGTGGGTGCTCCAGCTCTGTGTGAACCCACTGATGCACCTGCCGGTTAGAAAAGCAAGCCTTGCACCCTGTGTATTGCACGCTGGTCTGACAGTCCCCTGGCTGGAGGCAGGCTATTCACCATGTACCAGGCAGGATGCCCTGCTTGGCCGAGTCAGAGGTTTTCAAGCTGCTGAGGCAACTTCTAGCAGTGTCAAAACAGGTTTTGATGGCTGGTATTTTGCTCCAAAATGTCTCCCTGACTTGTTACAAATTTTCCTAATGCTTTTGTACTTTCTAGGTTGACAGATTCTCTGTCTCAAAAGTCTCTTTAAAATTCCCTGGTGGTTGTTTAGTCTGGCCAAATTTGCTTTCCTCTTTAAGATGGTCTCTTTTGGGCAAATGTCCTCAAGTAGTTTTGTGCATTAAGCATGCATGCACCTGCACCCTATTTAGCCCCGTGTTCCCCTCTCAATGGCCATTCTCAGCAAATCCCTTTGGCAAGGGGAGGGGATTGTGCTGCTATCCCACGCTGAAGGACTCGTAAAATACAACTTACCACATCTATTTGACTGGAATAAAATAAATTAGCAAAATACACTTTTGATCTTTCCTTTTTCACATCCTGTCTTTTTACCTTCTGCTCTTTAACACTGACTGCATCGTTTGGTGTCAGCATCCTTTTGTATTTATGGAAGTTGTAGTAAAGTAGTTACATTAGTAGTGACTGTTTCAGCCCTTTGTATCATTAGCTTGTTGTCCCTGAATAATGGACATGCATTCTCTTCTCTTTCTGTTACTTGCTGTGTGCTCATAAAACGCTTTTATGTATTGGTGTCTATGGCCTTTTTTAGTTAAAACTCATTTTTGTATGTTAACCTTAGGTTTGTGTTCATGCTTGTGCTGTATATTTTTGCTTCACGTTAGTGTGTATCTGTTTCCATATTTCCTATTGCTTTTTTGATTTTCAGATCATTAAAGAACTCTTGATGAAGCCATATCAGGACCTTACCATGTTTCCTATCATTCTTCCACATCATGATGGTTTGTCACTCTGTCATTTAATGTTGTCCTCCAGAAACTACATTTCTTGGATTCCTTTTCCCTTTTTCCTTCTACAATTCCTTACTGAAGGACCTTGCCTAAAAAGTTAGTCTCAATTTCTAAACAGAAGAATTCAGCGTTCTCCTTATTTGAAATTCTCACATCCCTAGAGTCATTAATTATAATTTTGTCATCACGCTCACCTAATTGCCCTACACAGACAGTTTCAGCTTGAGTCCATTGCTCAAAATTGAAGGTAGTTGTTGCTTTTCCCCTTCTCCTATCAGCTGCTTTCCTTTTATGAAAAATATGTATGTGACTCATCACAAGAGTTTGCAGGGTGGTCTGTGCCTTCCAGTGTAGCTTTTCAAACACATTCAAGATGCCTTATTAATACCAACACCCATCTTTGAATGCTTGTGTACTGCTCTATTGTAAATAAGTACCGCATGTGATGGCAGTGAGCATAGGTGCGCACTGAGGCGTTAAATCAGGAGCTGTGAATAGCTGTGAGTATTCCCTAAGTCACAATATACTGACAAGGTTATTAAGCAATAGTAAACTGCAGCTGCATTGCAAATTATGTGTTGGATATGAAACTGCTAGAAGTACAAATGGTAACTAGGAATATTGTTGTTGATTTATCTCATGTCATTTATCTTGCATTGTCTTTGACTTGCTAGAGTGTGCTACGAGCGAGCCACCTTCACCCCAACAATCCAAACCTTCATCCTTTCTGCCATCTGGCATGGGGTTTACCCAGGATATTATTTAACCTTTTTAACAGGAGTACTAATGACACTAGCAGCACGAGCTGTAAGTACCAACCAGGTATCTTCTTAAATAATAGTAAGTTTTGTAAATGAAAATGTTCTGTGGTCTGAAGATGTGCTTACAGTTGATAGATGGTCTGCCTGATTGTGGTGCTTACTTTTTTAGTTACGAGAGCCATAGGAGTGATGAATTATAAGGAGGGCCTGATCGGTGGGATTAAGACTGTAACAGGTTATAACACCTTTGTAGTGTATCTTTTGTGGAAGCTCTTCCTCTAGATTAATGGGTCATGTATCACTGTGCCATGCTGTACAGGATGAAGTTATGATTTTGAAATGATGTTAAAAAACTTTCTGATAATGAAACAATGGTAAGTAGCTTAAAATTTAAGGGTCAATGCTATATATTTATAGACTCTGCCCCCGTGCAAATTTCTGTTTGGTACTGTTGTTGTAAAGATGGTAACTAACAAAATGCTTCCTCTCAGCCAGCAGATAAAAATATCTAGTGCGGTTACTATTCAAAATTGGCCAGCCATCGATGCAGTCACATTAACAAGCTTTTGCAGCTGTTATTGAGAACCATATGGAACCAGCAAATCTGCCAAGAAAACTCTCACAGTTGTGCTTGAGAAAGCTGTGTAAGAACAGAGGCAGGTTTATCAGTTACTCAATGGGAAGAGGAACAAACAAATTAGATGTCAGCTCAGAACAGTGTAACAGACAGCTTCTCTGTTGGAAGAACCAGGAGAACAAGAAATTAAGCAGATGGCCCTTTGTTGCTGTAATAGGCAGGGGACGATGGTGCTTCAGATTTAGTTTGTTACTAAAAGTAATCGAACAGATGCTCTTCCTCTTTCTTCACAAAGATGTGGGTATAGTACTTGCTTGACAGAAGTGACTTCCTTCTTTACAATAGGTATAGCTCCCTTCTCCTTTCCAGACTATTACAGTCAACTTTTGGCATTTATCAGCCAGGGGCTGGTGCAAATGCCAAGGTTCGGGGAAAGTTCACAGGTAGAAGTTTGTGTTCTCTCAGTAAGGTGAGTCCAGTAAATTGGAGTGCTCACTGCACTTCGTCCTGGTCTTCATTAGTAAGCTGCCTTGTAGTCACACTGCCTATGTGTCATACAGTAGGCTATTTAATAAAGTATTTTGAGTTTCTGTATTAACAGGTACTTAATATTAACTGATAAGATACACTAGAGGTACTTTGGTGTGTTTATTATTTAAATCTACTAGACTTTAACTGCAAAGTTTTGCAGGTCTGTTCCACACACTTGCTTCTCCTGTCGTGCCTAAGCATGTATTCAACTCTGTTTTCTCCCTTTAACCATCACACCTTTCAGAATCAGGTGATTGATTACTAGGGGCGATCATAGATTTATCTTAAAAGTTGTCTTAAGTCCTAAAGTACTAGATTTTTCTACAAGAAATTCTGTGAAACTTCATCCAAGTTTTACAGAACTCGGGAACAGGTCATTGCACGTGACCATAGAAAGCTGGGTGGAGATAGCACGATGAAGGGTATGTGAATAAGAATTAATTATTTTGCTTAGATTAACAACTAAACAAAGGCTGAGTGGGCATGCATTATCTACAGGGGGAGAAGTATATACAGGGTAAGAAGAACAAGAAGGGTAAAAAAGGTGTTTAATATAAAGAATGTAATCAGCAGGAGCTAGCCTTAGCTACCTTCTTTAGAACCAAGAGTTCTACAGAAACTGGAGGTGAAGACACTGAACTGTGTACTTTGGTGTGCAGGTTTTCAGTGCAGATGGCTGGAAGGTGGCAGCTGTGATACCAAGCTACACAAAGGCCAAACTGAGCCCATTGTGGCTTCTCAGCAAACAGAAGTGAGAGCAAGGATGACAGTGCAGTCAAAGGAAGGAGGGGCAAAGATCTACCACTGTCTTTCTAATTACAGGCTTAAATAAAACTGAACCCAAACCTGTCTGGGTTTTGGATTTTTTTTTTTTTTAATACCTCTGGTATTCCATTGTTTGAACAGAATTTTATGAACAAAAGATGACTTAGCATAGAAAATTGAATCGGTTTATAATAATCCCACTTGATAATAGTTGTTATTGAGACTCCTGATATATATAATTAGAACCAATGTTTTGTATATTATGATTTATACCCTACTTGTGCTGAAATGCATCTTATTAGCAAGTATGTGAAAATGACTTGCCATATAGAAGCTTTCAGCAGAAGCATTCTGGCTTTGGTTTACTCCAACCCTCTGTATTTACAGAATGGCTTGATTGAATAGAATGTCTGCCTCATTCAGACAAGCAGTCCAAAGTTCTCTTTGGTTTACCTTTACTTAAATTCTCCTTAAATTCTTAGATACTTAAATTCCTGTGCTGGATGAAGTGCATTGTCCTAACAGGCAGAGGATTTGCACTGACTCCTAATGAAGTTGATGGGCATTTTGAATAGTTCAGGAGGATTTTGACCAAACTGTAGCATGTACATTTATCCTATGAATTTTGTGGAAGTCCAACAAACTGTATGGTAAGATAGCTCGCAAAGTTTATTCCTAAGCTAATTTACTATTATTTGCTTTTTCAGATAAGAAACAATATCAGACACTATTTTGTTGAATCTCCTGCTGTTAAATTGTGTTATGATATTATAACATGGATGGCAACTCAAGTAGCAGTAAGTTACACTGTTGTGCCATTTGTCCTGCTCTCTGTAAAACCCTCTTTCACTTTTTACAGGTAAGCACATTTTATCTGTTTCATTCTCCTTGGAATAGAAGTATTTTCTGTGATGTAGCTTCAGATTTCTGAAACTTTAGTGCTCATTGTAAAATTGATTTATTAGATGAGCAAATAGTATTTCTAGTGCTTGAACATAATTTGTGTTTTGTAAAAGAAACCATAAAGAACTTTTTTTTCCCCCTATCATAATAGACATGTTTTTCCTGGGGTAGGGAAAAAAAAAACCAAAACAAAACCAACAAAAACCCCAACCAACCAAAACAAACAACCAAAACCACAAAAACCCAGAGGATACCTTTGAGATTACTGTATGCACTTGAACTGTTTTATAGCAAGCCTAGATAATGACTTCCCAAAAGTAACTCATGAGAAAAATTTGAAAGACAACTTCACTTCCCATCCCTGTTCCAGCACTAAGTGCTGTGAAGGAAGACTTCATTTCTGATTTCCACTTTATTAATTCTCTTCACTGTTCATGTCTTCCCATCTTGTAAAGTAGTGTATGTGAGTATGTTTTGATGGTTTATTCCTTAAGCATTCTGTACAATTGAATTATTTTGTTTGCTTGTTTTTTAGCTCCTGCTATTTCTGTCTTCATATTGCCAGCATCCTGGTGTTGTTGGTATTTCCTTTGAAAAGAACTCAGAAAGGAAGTAAAAAGCATGAAAATGTCCAGCCCGTGTGGTCAAAAAAACTAGAAGAAGAAAATCTTTTGCAAAAGAACAGTTATTCCACAACAAATAATAGTTTCAGTCAGAAACAAGAAATAACCTGCAGATATCAAGCATTAAAGCAGTGATTGACGAAATACTACGATGAATATATTTTGTATGTTTTCAGAAACCCATTTTTAGCACCTTTTAAAGGGGTTTGTATTTGTTTGCAAAGATGTTTAGTAAGAAAAGAATGCATTACCTAGGAAAAATCACATACAATAGCAAGACTGGAAACAAAACAGATTAACCCCTCCCATGCCATGTCCCTGTGGGTCACGCCTTATATGAAGATATTACCATTATTTCAATGGGCACTCAGGACTTGCAACGTATGTCCATAGGGTCATATGTGTGCCCTTTGCTGAATGTACGTTGTGTATCCCAAGGCGCTGATGGGGTGGAATAAAATTGTGTCAATCTAGGATTAACAAATGGAAATTAATTTTTCCAAATGAAAGACTTGCCTTAAACCCTCTATTTACTGAAATATTGTTTCTAAGTGGGTATTTTCAAGTTGATTTTATGTGGAAAGCATATTTCAAATATATAATACTATATGCTCTAAAGGCTAAAATAGGAAATACAGTCATTAAAGTTTTTGAATCTTTAAAAGGGAATTGCAATAAGCATCTCAGTATTTGGAGGGTTTTCTTAAAGTATCTCAAACTCTTACAGTACTTTACAGAACTGTAAACATTACTGATGCCAAATTATAGTTAGATTTCTTTGATAAAGAGTATAATTACATAAAGCCCTCTGAATGGATTAAAAAAAAACAAAACAAAAACCTGAAGGTTCACCTTTTCTGGGACTTGATAGCTCTATTCTAGGTTTCTTTTACTTTAAAGTACCTAAAAACGATAACACTGCCAAGTGGGCTTTGCAGCTAGAGAAGGAAAGGCAGCTATAGAACACAAAACGATGTGCAAGCACCAGGATTTCAGTGTGTGTTTTTAACCTTAAATACCAGAAGTACTTGTTCAAGAATAGAACTGTTAAAAAAAAAAATATTTTTAATACTTAACATTGTCTTGAATTTTCAGGCATACAGTACTAAGCTGATGATGCTTTTCAGTATAAAATAGCAAAATTACCTTGAGCTCTTGTTCACAGGTAGTCAAACGAAGTAGCTGTCATAACCAGTTTCTGTGTGCTTGATAATTGATGGCCCTTTATCCAAAGAAGTATATGAATTTGAGGAAGAGCTTTTTCTTTAAATGAAAATTTTCACATCATATTTGTGGGTAACAAAGAAAGAAATCCTTCAGAATATCTGACTCGCTGAATTATGGAAGGTTGTCAAGGGAACAATACAGTGGTTGTATCTATTCCAGACCATTTATTGTGATGATGGTCCCTGCTAGAGTACTACTGTCAAAGGGCTACATTTTAATTGCTTATATTCTGTATTTTTGTATAATTTTTTTAAGTAAATACAAAATGCTTATCCACGTGGGTTTTTTTTTTAAGCTTTAAAACTGACACAGAATACTACCAGAGAAAAATAATGCAGATTGTTGACTAACAACCTACAAATGAATGACGAATTTTTTGTCATTATATTTTGAATCTTCTACTTTTTATTTCATCAAAATAGCTGGCACTACAGGGTGAATATCCTTAGTACCAGAAGTGCAGTGATGGTCCTCAGCTTTGGGGATACAACCATGCAGTACTTCTGGCTTACTCTCGAAAGAACCAGATGCTAAGTCAGGTCAGAGTTGCTTCCTTGCTGTGACAGTGCTGTGTCTGGCCTTTGGCTCCTTGCCTAGAACTCCAGGAGGATCACACACCTTTTCCATGTACCTAGGTTAGCACTAATTAACCTACACAGTTAGAAAAGAGGAACTAAATATGAAATGAGTGGATGAGGCTGTTTAGATGAGCAGGGATGTTCATTGTTTCAGTGACAGCTGTGTTATCTTTAAGATAAAATAATCTGGCTTCTAAATCCTCACTTTGATTACCCATGTAAGATCTCCCCTTCCATGGGGGAGTTGGTTGTCATATACCTCTTTGGAATGGCATTGTTTTTTTTCCTGTTGCTTACAAGTAAGGGCACACTAGTTTCTTTGTTTGATTATCCTTATTAGATACAGAGTCAGGAAAGACATTTTTCCACTTTCTGTTCTTGAAGGGAAGGGATATTTACATAAAATAACAAATTAAAATTGCACATTTTGAGTGCAATTGAGTTGAATTAGGGTTGATTCTTTAGCATTTGTTGCTGTTGAACTTAAATTCATCTTGTTGGTGCAGTCTACATATTTACCCAAACAAGCACTTTTTGGATGCCAGTAAAACATCTAATGTGCCATTTTTTCCCATTAATGTTCTGGTACTCTTGTTTTCTTGTTTTGGTATGCGTGCCCACATGTGCAATGGAGGCTTCCTAATTCTTCTTTGTGAAATATGAAAATAATTGTGTAAGTACTCCCAGAAATTAAGCAGGTTTAGGACAGTGAAGACTGGTGCTTCAGTGTGAGGGAATTCACAAATACAGTTTTGTCACAACTTTTGTATATGGGGAAGCTTAAAACAGCTAAGAAAATAACTGGGCACAAGTGACAAGACATGGGTTTCAAAACTGGACATGACTGGTGTCTGTGTGGAACACAACTATTTTTTGATTTCATGATTTGAACCCCTTAATTATAACACAAGAAAATTATGACAATTAATTAGTTCTGCACAGAATTTATTCTTAAGTGTAGCGTCCTAGAATTTACTCTTTAAATGTCATTGTTCAGTATAAAAGCACTTTGAAACAAAATCTGGTCTTCATGCAGATGAATTCTCTTGGGGACTATGGAAAGAGTTTTGAGATTTTTTTCTAATGGCAGCACTCTGATCTTAGTCCAACTGGGGTTTTGTTGTTGCTTTCCCTTCTGCTTTGTTAGTTTTCTGCCTTGCTATCAGACTGGATCCTTTTTCTCCATTTGTTCAAAGTTAAGAGCAGCCAGCCCCAATGCTTTAGGCAATTTGTAGGTTTTACACACATCACTTTATAATACAGAATTTGATAGGGTAGCAGAGAGATTTACTATTGCTCTTGCTGAGAAAAATAGTAAAAAGTAAATTTCTTACAAATGGTTTGGGCATGTAGGAAACACAGTTTTTAAGTATTCTTTCACTTAACTAATGTATATCCAAAAGTTAAAAGTGTTTTCTGTGTTGCAGATCAGCACACTGTGAAAAGTAAATGCAACATATCATTCATCATTTTATGGTGCTTTGCAGATATTTGCCTATTGTGAACAATTCATTCGGGCATTTAATGAGTTCAATGTCAGTTAGTAAATGTAGTCACCCTGATAGTAACTATTTGCTTGCTTAACCTTTTTTAACCTTTATGATTCTGTATTAACGAGAGAAATCTGTATTGTATATTAAAATAATACTTTCAGTGGTGCCTACTACTGTTGTAATCGGGAAGGCTTTGTTAGCTTTACAGTTACAGATATGCCCTTATTATTCAGGAAACTTACTTCTTCCATGGCCATTCCCGAAGTTGACATGTAGACAGGTTTTCAGTAAAAGCTGACATTTTAAATTGTATTACCATGTAAAAATACTGGTATGCATTTTAATATGCTCTTGATAACAAATCATACTCTGGTAAGACTTTACAAAGAGATCTTTACAAATACCCTTCTCTACACTGACTTGTGGTATGAGGTTTGCCAGTATAGTATATTATTTCTTAGAAGGATTTTACACTTCATTTGCTCTGTTTCCCCTCTGGGAAAAAGTAATATGAATATGCTATGCTTGTATGACAGGATGCGCACGAGATAGTCGTGCCTCTCTTAATGGAATTGATTTGGTTAGTGGTGAAGTCTCCTCTGGTGCAGAGAAGACCTTTATGAGATCCTCATCCCCTGTCAAATACATATCAAAAGTAATTTTAACAAAGTCTGGATTTTTCTCTCAGAAGCTTTGCAAACAAATCGCTGACAATTTTTTTTTAAATATATGATCAAATATGTCCTTGTGTTTACCTGCAAATGTGTCACTGTTACTTACAAACTTTCACATGCTCAACTTTCTAAGTTGGCTTTGAATGATAAAGAAACTTAAAAGCACAAGTTACAATAGTTTAGGCTTTCATTTCCCATATCCTTAAGTCTTTCACTTGTAATTCTCATTGAATTAATGAAATTAGGTTTGAGAATTTTTTGTTTTCAATGAAAATTTTGAAATATTGTCATTTAGGTTGAGAAGTAATGAGTGTTAGAAACAGATGGAAATTTAAGGATTTTAAAATGATGCAGACTTTATGTATAGAAATTATGCATTGGTTCTGTGCTGATTCATCACCGCATTTCACTACGTAATTAGCCTTCATGTATTTATTTAGGTCCAGTAATACTCTGAACAGAACTTGGGAGTATTTTTGAAATTCCTGTTAAAAAAATTGGCTGTACATAGTTAAAGAGGTATTTAAAAGCTATGCTGAGTAAGTACCTTAGGAGATACTCTAGTGAATTGAGCCTACTCTCGTGAGATTGCCAGATCTGTCTGGATCTAAGCTAGTTTGCACTGTCGGTCTTAATCTTCTTCGTAGTCATGGTGGAAAAGCTGGCTGTGAAGTTGTCTCTGGTAATAACATCATGTCCCATCAGTAGTCGGGAGGGTTTGCCACAGAGCTCCTGGGCAGGAGCTAAGCCTAAATGCAGAGCCTGACAGAAGATCTACTTGCTTGTAACCCAGGCTGCAGCTGCTCAATGCCACATCTACCTGGATCTTTAATGTGTTTGCTGTCTTAACCTAGACATTTTGCAAACACTGTGAACTTCAGGCACCCACAAATTCACCCTGCAAACATTGCAACGGTTGCTTATTATGGTCAAAACTAAATNNTTTATATGTTTTTTACAAAACCTGATTATCAGCTCTATCAATTTTCATTTATATGCTTAAAACATAAGTTTGCTCACTTTAGGTATACAAATGCATAAAAGCAAATTTTGCCACTATCTTCCTTGCATTAGTCCTGTGTTCAGTGATTTAGGCCTGGTTTGGCAGTTTTACATTTTCAAAATCCAGGTGTGTATCCATATAAACATTGTGTACATTTAATGAATTGACCACCTGTAGTTACATATAGTGTGCATAAATATAATTAAAATAGGCCATATCAATAGCTGAGGCCAGTGTTGAGCCCTCCAGTCGTATACTGGATCAGCTGAAAGCTGTTAGGCTCTGTTCTCAGACTAGCAAGCTTTCTGCTTCCTAAAGTGAAAATACAACCTGCTGGTTACACGAAGTGGAAAGCAAAGGGCTTCTTTCACTTTGTTGCAAAACTAACCTTTACAGGATACTCTGCTGCAGGCTGTGAATATAAAATCTGACTCCAGATAGATGAGTGAAATCTGAGTTAGGGCCACTTTTGGATGAAACTTTTTATAATAATGACTCAGTCCAGCACCTTACTCCAAATGAGCCTCTTGGCAAAAGAGATGTCTGCACAATCTTCTTCCTTTCTTTCATTTTTTGTGGGAATAGCCCAAGGTAATTTTTTTTTTTTAGTTTTCGCCACAATATATCATAGGAACAGATGGCTGTGGTCTGTGCTCTAGTCGGATTAGGCCTCCAAACTGTGACCATGTAATCTGAAACAAAAAGTAGAGAAACAGGGTGCCAGTAATCGGAACAGGGCAACACTACATCTTAAAGGTGCAACAATTTTTTGTCACAATAATTTAAGGAGTATTTGCCTATGCATATTTTGCCTTTCTATGTGTTTATCAGTTCCCTTTACATCTTTTCTTTGTACCTTCTTTTGTCCAGTGGTGTTGACTATTTCTATGAAGAATCTTCTGATGTGTCTTCTGTGACAAAGGTGTCAAAATGGTACAATAGAAATTAGGTAGTTATTCTTAAATCCCAGACCTCAGATGTGTTCTAGATCAGTTAGAAGAGACCATTCAAAATGTAATGAATGAAAAATAATGTGAGATGGGTAAATATAGCATTATTTGGAGGTGTTGTAATAAGTTACTCAATTTAAGAATTTAAAATATGGAACTTTGTTCTTTCTTGCCTTGGTTATACATTCAAGGGAATAGTTTTACCTCAATGAAGTAGTAGTTATGCCTCCATCTACCCCTATGTTAAGGTGAGAAAAGACCCCTAAAAGTGGATAGCTACAGTATTCCTAAATTTGCCTTTCCTTGTTCAGATTATAATGCATTGTCAGTGAATTTCATTTTTATTATTCCAAAATATATATTTTTTAAAAAGTGTTATTTTTCAACAGATCCATAAACTAAGTGTTGGTGTATGGTAAAATGAAAATACCACTGTTAGTTACACTGTGATTGTGATATTTTAATAATTACTTATTTCTAATTTCTTGGCAGTGCTGCAGAAGCAGCATGCTGTTCTGTTTTAAAGGTGTTTTTAACTTGACTATAAATGTTTTTTTTCTAATTTGTGTCTTTAAATCTGATTAAACTGTAGTTTAAAAAAAGTGAACTTGGTGTTCTATGTTCTTTGGTGTCTGTCTTAAGGAGTCCTAAAGAGGAAAAAAAACCCAACAGTTTCTCCTTTTAGATTACTGAGCATTCCAGTGCATGCATTTACACTGTTATTTGGAGTGTGTTCTTTCAAAATTATTATTTTTTTTTCTTTTCCTAGAGCTTGGATACAAATATATATGTATATATTTTCCAGTAGAGCTAGTAAATAGAATTTCAACTCTAGCTTGTTATTTGGGAAGGGTACTTAAGAAACTTAAACACTCCATCTCAAAGCCTATTGCTGCCCCTTTTGCACTGTTTCTGATTATAACAACTCGTGTATTTTTAGCCTGCAATGTGGAAACCTCATAACTAACATATCAAAATCAGTGTCTTGAACAAGCTACTTCTTCAACTGATGATTCCAAAGAACCAGGACTGAAAGTGTACCACAGAGGTATGGTTTTTGTTCCCACCCCCCCTTTGAAACTTGATTACTAGGTCTCCACTACGATAGTTTCTGTTGGCTGGTGACAGTATGTTAAAAAAGGCTGAGACTCCTTGACCTACAGGTTTGTTACCATGTGTGTTTAGATTACCATAGGAGAGAAAGGGATATTGTATGTTGCCACTAAGCAAGAGCTGTTTCCATCACTTCCTTTCTCATACTGAATCATTTTCTTTCTCCCCCTGACCTGGTATTCTGCTTCGGTACAAACCTCATAAAGCCGGTGGAACTTTCTGAAGACATCTTTACAAAGATGCGGTTTTGCGAGTGGTCGCACCCCAGAGGAATACTGGAATGTGTGTGGTGGTCTCTTGAAAGGCCCCCCCTGCAGTAATGGTATTTTTAAGCCTTGTGTGTTTAGAATTCTCTTTTAGCAAGCTGCATCGGGGGAGATAAAAGTACTTGCCATTTCAACACAAAGGACTACAGATGCAGTTTGAGAAGCTCTGCTGATTTTTGTGATTTCAACCAGAATTTAGAAACTAGAATGGAAATCACCTTCTCAAGTATGCCTTCACAAGGGAGTCAGTCAGGAGTATGAAAGGTATTTTCAAGAATTAAGCATTTATTGCTGCATTTAGTGCAAAAATTCCTGTGAACAGATTTAAGATAAAACACAGCTTTCTGCCATGTTCCATTTTGAGGATGGTGACAGTGTATCTGATTATTCTTATGATGGAAATTTTCTATTCATTACCTTAAAAAAAGCAATGTTAGGAGTCTTGATTAAGAACATCCCAGAGCCAGCAGATATTTTCCTGTGCCTATAATTAACTTAATTCCAGATGACTAACTTCCTGATAACATGCAGGATGTTTCAGTATAAAATACAGAAGTAGTCCTAGGGGAATATGTCTACAACCTACGTAGTAGCTTTGAGTTGGAGATCTGTGCCCTCAGCAAGGTTTGCCAGTACATCTTACAGTCCTTCCTAGGGTCGTTGTATCTAGTAGCAAGATAAGTAATCTTTCTGTCTGGGTTACTCATTATCTTTCCAAACTAAACAAACTGTGATGGTAAAAGGAGTGGCCACACTTATATATTCTAAGAAAAATACTTGAATACAAATCAAGTGCAACATAAAAAAAAACATGAACCACTCACTGCTTAAAGCAGTGCTTTCCCAGTGATTTCCTGGTGATACCTCAGTTACTGGATTGATAATTCATAACTTCTTTCGGGGGGGAAATTCCATGCCAGCTTTCCTTTTGTTTGAAGTATGGTGGTCTTTGTGTCAAATCCTCCTGGTTTGCTCTCCACTGCTGGCTTTACTGTCTGGGTTGTTCCACGTGGCTGGCCGTGTCCTCCACCATGGAACCGCCTCTGCCCCTATTAATGCTTCTGTCAGGTGGCAAAACTACGCACGTTACATGATTTGGATCAGTCTAAGTTGAAGAAATTGAAGGAAGGCAAGAAAACAGTTTTAAGTATTATAGTAATTATAACAAGGATATGCTTAATAATTAAACCACAGCAATAATTTTGAAATTTTATTTGTATGGAGATGTTGAAATCTGAAACAGTGGGGCAATTTTGTGATTGATACAAGCTTGGTTACTGTCACAAGTAAACTTTTCAGTTGTTTAAAACTTAAAATATCAAGTATCATATATCTGTTACGAGGGAGGCTAAAGAAAAAGGTGAACAATTGCTTTAAAAATGCAACTAATGTTTTCTTGGTTGGTTTAATTTTTTGAGTTTTTTTTTCTTGAGAGTTTTGCTAAGGTTTGTTCATAATTTTGGAGTATTGAATATCAACTAATCCTGGAAACAATTTCCAGGCACCTAAGGGACAATAAAGTGATTGGAAATGGTCAGTGTGAAGTCACCAAGTCACCAACTCCAACTTTTACAGTGACACAACTGTTCTAGTAGACTAGGGGAGAGCAGTGATTGTTGTCTGCCTGGAGAAGTGAGGCTTTTGAAGCTGGCACCTATGAGATGCCCATAAAGAACCTGTTGATGTATGGGCTGCAGGAGCAGACAGTGAGATGCATCGAAAACAGGTTCAATGGCCAAGACCAGAGGGGTGGTGATCCAGTTTAGTTGGAGACCAGTAACTAGGAGTGTACCTCACAGGTTGGTACTGGAGCTGATCCTCATTAACAGGATGATTGGGTAGAGTGTACCCTCCACAAATTTGCTGATGACACCCAACTGGGAGGAGTGGCTGATATTCCAGTCATGAGGCTACCCACAGGGACCTCAGTGGGCTGGAGAAATAGTCTGACAGGAACCTCATGAAGTTCAGCAAGAAGTGCACAGTCCTGCAACTGGGCAGGCTAACCCCACACTAATGCAGCTCTGCAGAGAAGGACGTGAAGGTCCTGGTGGTCACCAAGTTGTATGTGAGCCAGCAATGTGCCCTTGCTGCAAAGAAGGGACTGGCAGCGGTCCTTTCCAACCTTAATTGTTTTGTAATTCTGTGAATTCCTGGAGGAGATGGAAAAGCTGGAAAAGGAAATTAAAATTGCTTAGATTTTGTCAAATTATATGCTCTACTGCAGCAGCTTACAAACATCACATTTATTACCTTTTATAAAGGCATCATAAAGTATTTCTATACAGACTGGAAAATTTCTACTCAAGAGTTAAGTGTCACTTAAACTACATTAATGATATGACAAAAGTTCTGGGGACAACTGTTAAGAGTTTATTTATATGCCTTACCACAAAAAAAAAAAAAAAAAAATTTTTTTTGAGAAGGGGGCTGTTTTGTGTAAAATCCTAACTGTTAGATTCCAGTTTTCACCCTTGGGTGGGCCCATGTTTCATTGTCTATGTGAATTAATCGCTCGTGGGAAAGTGTTCCTAATGGAAGTGCAGAGTACACAGGAGAGAAGGAGCCCTGCCCCTTTGTAGCTCTGGGGTGAGGACACAGCCACCACCTGAGGGTGGAATGTTCTGATACTGGAATAAGGATTTGAGTGATGAGGAGATCACAAAGTGAGAGGCTGATATACATTTTAGTATAAACTCGGGGGGGTGGGGGTGGGTGTGTGTGTAATGTACGTAAGCTTAANCAAAGTACTAATGATAAAATGAGAAGAAATGGCCTGAAGTTGCATCAGGGGAGGTTTAGATTGGATATTAGGAAGAAATTCTTCACTGAGGGGTTAGGCACTGGAACAGGCTGCCCAGGGAGGCAGTGGAGTCATCATCCCTGGAGGTTTTTAAAAAACGAGTGGACATAGCACTTGAGGCTATGGTCTAATGGATGGATATTAGGATGAAGGTTGGACCTGATGATCCTAGAGGTCCTTTCCAACCCTCATGATTCTATGGATGCTTCAAACATCAGGACCTCTTGTCCTTGTGTAGTGACCCCTATGTATACATTCAGGTAGCACGGAGTGAACACTTTTCAGCTCACTTTTCAGCTCAGCAGTAACTGCAGAGATTAATTCATCCTCCATCTGTTCATGTTGCACTTCTGTTGTTTAAGTAACAAGAATATGCTTTGTGTCCATTTCTCCCAGACTTTTCAGCTGCGTCTGTTTCAGTGCAAGATCTAAGTGGATCCAGCTTTTTTTTTCATACCTTGCTCTTCTGCCTTTTATTAACTTTTGTGTAAGGAAATTGTTTATCTGGGTGTGAAGAATTTCTTAAGGTAATAGGAGAAATGCTTTTAAAAGTGTGCAGAAGCACTTGCAGCCTACTGGTTTTAAGCAGCTGGGATATAGAGCAAGCACTGTCAGCTGTTTCTTCTAGAAGCTAGTAGTGATGGCTATTCAGAGAGGGAAGATCTCAGTATTGTATTTTTGACCCTGGGGACTTAAGGCTAGAAATAAGAAGGAGTTTGGAGGCTATGCTCTTGCCCCTTGTTGGTTTGTTGCACCCGTGGGTTTAAGCTAGGTTCTGTGATGTCCGGGGGAGATGTTATTGCTGTAGTTATTAGAGATCGTATCTCCTCCGGTTGTCCAAAGGAATTAAGATGCATCTGTTACCATGGATTTGGACTCTACTGAAGATGACAGTGCCCCTGTACGGTCGCTGAATGCATTTTATCATCAGAGAAAGAAGAATTGTAGAACACGTGGGGAAGGGTAGCAGTAGGCCCCAGCCACCCACGCCCCGACCCGTGCCCCGAGGTGCATTTTCAGAACACCCGCGAAGCTGCTCGGGCTGTGGGGCAGGGCTGGGAGAAGCTAGTGAACCTCGCTCTCAAGGTTTGGGGTGTGCTACGGTGAGATTCTTTCCCCCCAACCGTCTTTCTTAAGGGCAACCCTCACCTTTCGTCTGCAGACCACGCTTCCGATGGCTTCCTTGTCAGGTGTCTCTCTTTACTAAAACCCGTTTCTGTCAGACGGCAGCGTGGCGGTCGATGCTCCGGCGGCCACCCTGCTCCGGCCTCTCTCCGCTGCGCTTCCCTNTGGGGCCGCGGCAGCGCTGTGTGCGGCGGCCGGGCAGGGCCCCCTTCTGTGGGTAGCGGGGACATCTTAGCAGAGATAAACTGCCCCGTGGGGTGCCGCGGGCATGGGCGGATATCGCCGTCACCGCTGTTGACGGTGGCGGGGGAGCATCTTGTACCGTTTTCCTCTCCTTTTGTTATCTTGGAAAGGTAGAGATACGAGCTCAGCTCATCGGGAAAGATTGACGTGTAATATGCAAGGTTAAAAACTCACTGCGTGGTAGGGGTCGGAGGAGACCTCTGGAAGTCAGCTGGTCCAAGCCTCCTTTTCAAGCAGGGCCACCCAGAACTGGTTGTCCAGGACTGTGATCCGAGGAGTTTTGCATTATCTCGAAAGATGGAGTCTCTGGGCAACCTGTGCCAGCACAGGCTCACCACCGAGTGAGAAAGCCTTTCTTGCTGTTTAGGCAGCACCTTCTGTGTTTCAGTTTGTGCCCATTGCCTCTGGTCCTGTCACTTGGGCATTACTGGAGAAGTCGAACTTGAATAGCAAAATTTTTTTAAGCACAGGGCTCTGTTACTTCTTACGTGTGTTCAAATATTCACCAGGGAAAGTACTTTTCCATTGTAATGTGACAGAGCTGTCACTGGAGTAGTACAGTAATATGTTTTTTACTGGAAAAGCATTTGAATCATGGGAGTAAATATCAGACATTCCCACTTATCAAATAAAAAAGAAATAGTAAGATTAAATAGTAAGTGTTTATCAGGTTAGAATGCAAAAAAACCCTTTGTGTTTATTGAATAGGCATTTGCTTTTTCTTCTACAACAGTGGTAACTTTGTTATCAAGAATTCCAAATGTATGTGAAAACCTGTTGTTTCTGTGACCACAACTTCTGAAATGTGCCCATATTAATTTTTTTACGTTTTTAACAAAAAAGTCTTAATCACGGCTGATTTTTTCCTTAAGTGAAGATGCTCCAAAAATTAGATTTTGTCACAGACCTTGTGACTGTGACTAACGAGCCCTTGATCTTATGATACAGAGAAATGTATTTGCTTTGTTGGACAGTATAGGATGATGTTGTAGACCTTCTTGCTGAACTTGTGTTTTGTACAAGATTTTAAAGAATTGATTTATATTGGTATAATTTATTTTTCTAAACTTAATAGCCATTTTCTCTTATATGAAGTATATTTCTCTATTTTCTGTTATATGAAGTGTTTAAAACCTGAAATAGTATTTTGTATTGAATTTTCTCTTGGAATTCATATGTGCTTGGCAACACTTTGTTGTTCATTGATCATACCTAAATTCAGTCTCAAAGGTAGGATGGTTTCTCTGGTAAGGTTTAAATCCCATTATTAGATAGTTGACAAAACCTTTCTTTTAACTGATTTTTTTAACCAGGATAGAACGTAGCAACTATCAGATAAATCTGTCTGATGACGGTGGTGACTTCTTGTTTAAGCACACTTGCATTCTTCCAGTGTTTTGAATGTAGTTTCTAGTCTTGATTGTCTAAAATCTCACCACACTATTGGAAAATTTGAGTGCCTGAGATGGAAAAGAATGACTTCTATATCTTCAGTTTTCTGTGTTTCTTACAGGTCAGCTCCTTTGGTGCAAACTTTTTGAGTTCCATTTATTATGGGCTTCAAAATAAGAATGCCCTTGTATCTATTTTTAGATATCTTTTAAAATTAACATGTATTTTAATATTTTCTAGTTATGCTATTTCTTCTTTGATATAAAGTAACAAAAAAAGGTAATCTATTAAAATGTTTCTAATCTGGATAATAGCCACAGTCCTAAGAAATAGAATAAATTTTCCCAGATAAATAAGGAAAAGCTGAAAAGCAGCACAGAGTCATTAGTCTTACTAGAACTTCAGGCACTGGAGAAGAGGTGAGGCCATAGACAACTTATGAAAACCTAGATTTGTTATTTTCTCCTGCATCTCACTACCAGAAATTAGCATTTTAGAGACTTATTTCAGCTATTTTGAGAAATTGTTCTTTAAACAGAGTCCTGTTTGACTAGGTCCCTATAGAAAGAATAGTTTTAAATATTTACTGCTTCATGTGAAGTCTGACCTCTGATCTCTTAATGTTTATAAAGTATGTCTGTTTAGCAAGTAATTGCAATAAGGTGTCATAAAGGATGGATAGTGCTTGTATTAGCAAGTTTCCCTGTAGAATCAGGAAAGGTGATGTTCCAACTTGTTTTTCATTTTTATGCCTTTATAAAGTATAAAAATCTGTGACAATATGAAACTGACTTCTGCTAGTGTTTTGTAAGAAATTTTATATGTACAATTCTTCTGTATTCCACATTCCTATTTAGAAGGATGGCATTTCAAGTTCTTAAGAACACAACGCTTCGTGTTTCTGTATCAGACTTGTACATGCCCGTATTTCAGCAGCACTCTAATTATTTCCTCTTACAGTTAGCTGAAAAATGTGCCACAGTATTGCATGTTGGGAAGGTAGCTTTTGTATCTTATAGTAGAAGGAAATGTTAAAAAGGTGACCTTTTTTTGATCATATGATGAAAAATATGTATTTTATCTAAGTCACTATGATCTTTGCCTATTGAAGACTAGAAGAGAAAGCTTTCTTGGTACTGCTTGTGTTTGCTGACTAATTCTGATGTGTTCACAAATGATTACAACTCGCACAATAAAAATGGGAAAAAAAAAAGAAAAATATGGTAATATTTTTAATGTTATTAGAAACTGTACATGATTCTGAGTACATTAAGTATCTGCAGATTTGAGTTACCAGGACCTCTGCAGTCAGCAGTGGTGCAATTGAGAGAAACTAAATTTTTGTAAATCAGCAAATTTTTGTGGTCTTTCCAAAACAGTGATAGCATCTGCGTCAGCTGGGATGTGAGTCTTACAAAAACAGGTTAATCCTTGTGCAAACATTGCCTTCACCAGAGTATTTGTACTCTTAATTTAAGTTTTTGTAGCTCTTGGTGTGTTGTTAGTCTTAGAAGATGTGAGGAATTGCTGCTCGAAGGCATTGTAAAGTTTCCCAGCTTGGAAGTTTGGACTGTGAATGAAGAGCTGGTTTGCGGGCTGTGAATTATCTTGCTTTGGTGGGAGGAGAAACAAGAGCATTAATTGTTATTGGAAAGGGGATCAACTTTCAAATTGGGTCCTAGATTTGTTACGGATTGTGAAAATACTTCTGCAAAGATCAAATACTGTGAAATGAGCAGTGAAGGACCATTGGGAGCTCTTGAACAGTTCTGGTTTCGCACAGTATTATGAAATGTGGCAGCGATTAAGTGCTTGTCCGTTATTTTGGTAAAGGATGAGCTATTGATTGGGGTTTTTTTTCTGTTCTAGGGTTGTTTTGAAAACCTTACCAATATTTACTTCTAGAGCTTTTTCCATTGGAAGGTCCAGAATAGAGTTATTTATCTAAATAGATAGTGTACCTCGTAGTCTTGGTTCACAGTGTTTATGATAACTTAAAAGAAAGGTTAATCATTAGAGGAAATAACACCTTAGTGTCCAGCAGCCACGCTGATTTCAAGTACAGTGCTTGATTTTCATAACATAATAACATAAAACTTATTTAATAAAATGGCACCTTGTGGATATGCTTGATTTATATTGAGTGACAGTCACGAGTGAAAATACAATGAATTAACTTGATCCTAATTTCAGGCATATTTATTGTTCTTGATTGGGAAAAAGAAGTCAAGTACAGCTTCAAAAAATCTTAACATTATTACATATGTTTGGTGGTGGGGCAGTGTTTTTTTGGAGGGGGGCTGGGTTCCTTGTTTGTTTTCCTTTGTTTTACTAGCTTATTTAAGGATGAGAAGAATACTAATGCGTAGATTAACCTGGTGTATTGAGGTTGCATTTTAAATGGAAATTTTTTCCCTAAACAGTGCTTTCCTAAAGTCCTCTAGTGATCTTAATCTTTTGGATGCTCTAAGAAGCTTGCCTGAAAAGTAGGAAATAAAAGCATTGAGGATGTAAAATTCATATTTTTCAATAATATTTTTGTAGGTTTTGATTTATAAAAATGACTGTTACTAATTCTAAGAAGGGGATATGATGTGACAGTGAGCTGTAGGTGACAAATAATATACTGGAAATAGTTCACCCCTACAAAACAGTAATGATTTTTATAAAGTAATATTAACACAGGGTTTGTAAACGCAGCTCTAAATCTGTTCTTTAGCATCGGATACTTTGCTGTTAGTCAAAGGTTTAAGTTGCTTCTAAGGATTCAGATCTACATTACAGCAGAATGTGTGCTCTCTGTATCTAGGAGTTCAAGTAATGATTTCTGAAGCAGGATCCTTATCTCAGTGTGGCAGGGCTGCCTTTGCCTTTCTGGCACAGGACAGCAGGGAACATCAAGGCAAGAATCCTACTTTGAGGAGGCAGCAAATGCCCAATACTTTTTTCTCTCTTCTCACTAGCTAAGAATTAATTGGCAAAATTTTGATGGCAACTGCACAGTGTAATAATCTTGGTGAGACATTTGTAGTCATGTTTTGCTGATGATTTTTAATACAGTTTTCATTTTAGTGTTTGGTATGGAAAGTAGTATGGGGAACTAAGGTCTGGCTGCAGGAGAGAAGCAGGAACACTGCACAGGGAAATCTGAAAGAGCCCGTGGTATAATGGAGCTGGTGGCAAGGCACGTTTCACAAATTTCTGTTGAAATATGCAAAAAATGACGGGAGGAATTCAGGTGTCCTCTTGTGAACATCTGACATCACTTTAGGTGCCCGACAGTATCCAGGTCCTCCGTAGGGCTGTAAGAGTGGCGCAGGCTGTAAGGGGTCAGACTGTTCTGGAGCAGCAGCTGGATGCCGGGCAAGATCCTGACTTTTCTGGTATTTTTGTATCAGAAATGGCAGTGGGAGCCTATGTGTGGGCACTTAGTTGCTATAATCACTGTTCCTTTTCAGCCTTTCATTTTTGGTGTGGTTTAGGTTTTTTTTTTTAAGTTTGCAACCTCTCAATTAGTTCTTCCTCCTGCTGAAAAAAATAAAGATAATTACGTGACAGCACTGTTGTACAGCTCAACCCCTTTGCGTGTTGGCACTTCAGCTGTATGGTCAATGTGACAGACCTTTTGTGTTCTTGGTTTATTTATAATTTTCTTGTGGTAGAGACTGGCTGTTTGTGCAGTGCCTAGTAAAATGGTCGATGGGCTTTGTATGTAGAGTAGATTTATTTTCTTTTTTTAAGTGATTTTAGGTTTAGGTTTTCAATAATGTCAATGTTACAATACGATTTGTGCATTTTTCCATGCCATGTGGACATTGGGAGTATGGGGGGTTCATGTGCCTAAAATCTCTTTGGAATTTGTCCTGTAAACTGCAGCCTGGACTTTAAGCCTCAAATTAACAGGATTCACAGTCTTTCCTTTTACTTTCTTCTCCCTCTAGCATTCTGCTTGCATACCTAAAATATATGTAGTTTGTAGTTTATTTTGCCACTAAACATTTGTGTCTGCCTAAAGTTGTTCTATATGTACTCAGAGCTGCTGTCATCTTAACTGAACAGGACACATTGGCTTCTTTGCCAGCATTTTTATGAGCAGGCATTTCCATATTTGGGTCATGTGATGACTGTGGTGTGATAGGTGAGCTTAGGTTGTCTAACAACCTAAACAGAAGTGTGTTTTTCTGCGTGTACTTACTTGCTAAAGGAGAAAGGATGGTGTGATACTGTTACAATCTATGTAAGTAATTTAAAACGGAGCTTGATAGTTTGACTTAAATTTCTAAATCTAAACTAACTTCTCCATGCTAAGTGTGGTGAAGTTCCAGCTGGCTTCCTTTTGTCTCTTTGTGGTTAATGTTCCACTTTAGTTGGGAGTGCAGAATAATTCACTGGCTGCTTTTATTTGCTTGGGAAAGCCACTGGTCTTCTGCTTGTTAGAGAATAGCCTAACCCGTCAGCTTTAGCTAACCCTGAATTGGCAATTTTCCTCTGCTGTCCTGCAAGAAGAAGCCAGAGGGAGCACAATCCCGTCATCCACCGGTGAGGACGAAAGTGGTGGAGGGTGGGTGGAGTCTTGTGCTCAGCCCCGTGATTTGTTCTGCATCCAGTGAAATTTAATTTAGGGGCAGTGAATAAGTCATCTTTGGGAGCTGCATGCATATAAATTTGGTGCAGTAATACTGCTGGTTCTCTGAACTTACTATCCCACAGCTTTTTAGGAAGTCTTAAGTAGTTCTTAAGGATCTGCCTTAACCAAGAAAAACCTTTCCTGTCTTATGTAGGATTGGACTCGATTATTAAGGGTTGGACTCGATGATCTCTGAGGTCCCTTCCAACCCAGCCTATTCTGTGATTCTATGATTCTATGATTCTATGTATCAGATGTTAAAAACACCTCATCATTCAACAGAAGCTATGTTAAGTTTGACTAGCAAGATTAACAGTGTGCCATCAGATGCAGGCATGTCTGGATAAAGTTGGTGGTAACTGATTTAATAAAGGGTGTTTCTCAGATTTCTGTACGGCTGAAATTTAGGTATTATTGCTGTCTTCCCTAATGCTGAATAATCTCAATGTTCTGCTTATGTACATAAAGGGTAAGGTTTACATTCTAAGTAACTAGCAGGTGTAAGGTGTGTAACATGTACAGGTGTTTCAATAATGTTATATATGCAGAAAAAAATATGCAAATGAGAGACTACTGTGCAATCTATTCTATGATTCCATTTGAAATACTTAGTACCTAAAAAATAGAATAATCTATGCAATTTTTCAAGAACTAGAAAAATTAAACAATTGACTTTTGAAATTTCAACGAACCTCTCTCCACAGCATTTTGTTGAGGAGAATGGTGGGTACCAAGAACTTATTGCCATGTACAATATGTGCTTTCTAATGCTGAAGTTAACTCTCGTACCCTTTATTTACACTTTAGGGTTTTTTTTCCTTTCCTGAACTACAGATAAGCTTTGTTAAAGAAGCATTTTAAATACTGGGAGAAGATGGCAAGTCTGATGAGTCAGAGTCTGTTGACCTACGTAGAAGAAGGCAATGTTCCTGCTCTGAAAGCACTTCTTGAGAAATGCAGGGATGTAGATGAAAGAAATGAGGTAAGATGATTATTTTTCTGTTGGAAAGGTCAGTTTCATATTGCATATTGCAGCCTATTAGTTACAGAATGAGAAACTAATTATTTAATATACAAATTTAAGTTTTGTTTTCAAGCTATTGTGTCCCTTTGCACAGACTGAACACAGAGTATTCATTCTCTTTCAGCACCTCCGCTTCTTTCATTGTGTTTTCTGAGTGTTCTGAGATGGAAAATGCTGCACCATCCTGCCTTTCTGGATGGAGATTATACCTGTGTTTCTGCAGCTGGCTGTTGTTTCGTAGTTCATAGATACAGCCATGTGCGTTCTTGCTCTATCCATTTTGGGATGAAACCTGGGATGATAACAGTTCTTTTCCTGCATCCTGGTTGTAGGCAAGAGAAACTTTGTTATATGATCCAAATAGGAACATATATTGCAATTTACTCCAAGCAGATGCTCATCTGGAGGAAAAGATGAATCCAAAAAGTCAGTCTGGATGTAACTAGGAGGATTAAATGACTTTAGCAGGATTACACGGGACATCTTGATAAACAGTAGGGAGTTTAAATGTGGATTATTCAAAATCCCAGGGTAGTGTGATAATTGTTAGCTTCTGCTTTGTCATCTGGTTTAGTCTGATTTGAGCATATCATCACCAGCAATTTATATGATTGTGCTGTGGTTTCATTATACTGCACTAAAGATTCCTGAGAGGTTATTGGGAGGTTTGATTCATGCAAATGTGAGTTGCTAGTGTCTGTTTGCATTGTTTTGCACAATGTTTAAATACAGGTTATCTTGATGCACTGTTAAGTCTTCTCTGTATTTTGCAGATAAGTTTATGTTATTTGACTGATTATTTAATCTTCTGTATTAGATTTTCTGGTTTATAAGTGTCTGGACTTTTCTTTCATCTGGATGTACAGCTTCTATCATCATAACGTCGTAGGACTGGAAACTCATTGGCTTATGTAGCCTATTCAGAGAGTCAGATTTATAGAAAAATTCAGGATAGAAGAGACCTCTGAAGGTTATTGGGTTCAATCTCTTTCTAATTGCAGGATTAACTTCATTGTTACATCAGGTTGCTCAGGGATTTAAGCAAAATTTGAAAGTCCTCAAATGTATGGAGAACCTGCAGCCTCTGTGGGAAATGCTTCAGTGCTTAAACATTCTGTTTAAAAACATTTTCCTTATGTTTTATTGGAATATCCTTTGCTGCACCTTGTGACTGTTGCTTCTTGTCGTTTTCTTGTGTTGCTGAGAAGAGTCTGCCTTTGCCTTCTAAGATTCCTCTTCCATCTAGGTAGTGTAAGACTGCTGTTGACACCCCCTTACTCTTCTGTTTTCCAGACCGAATAAATCCATGTCTCAGTTGCTGCTTGCATGTCATGTGCACTGGTCTCATAACCATCTGAGTGACGCATTGCTGGACTCTGAAGTTTTTCAGTATCTCTGTTGTTGGGAGCCTCTCTGTTGGGTGTCCAAAATGGGGCATTGTGTTCTGGGTTCTGCCTCACCAGTGTTGAATATAGGGCTAGCTGGGCTCCTTTCAAAGGAGCCCAGGATTTGATTTGCCTTTGTGCTGCAGGGCACACTGCTGACTCATGGCCCACTTGTCCCCTGGGACCCAGTGCCCGTTTCTGCAGCGTGGCTCCCCAAGCAGGCTGTCCTTAGCCTGTACTCTTGCAGGGTGGGTCTGTTCCAGTCTCTGCGTTGGGTACTGTAGGATGTTTGTCAGCCTGTTTCTCCAGGCTGTTGAATTTCCTCTGAACAACATCCCCACCCTCTGGTGGGCTTCTCTCCGTAGCTTGGGGCAGCCTGTAAACTTGCTGAGGAAGCTTTCTGTGTCATGGTTCTGGGTGCTACAGTGCTATCCCCAAATCCAACCCTCCCAGCTATGCACCAGTTACTGAGAATGGTTATTACCTATTAAGTCTGACAGTCCAGGCAATCCAGGCATTCTTTTTACTTGCCCTACAGCTTATGGAAGACTGGCTTTCCAATTCTTACCTTTTTTTTTTTGTACATTTTGGGAAATTTATGTTCTGTTGCATTATTATTTTAAACCTACACAAGATGGAAAGAGTATTTTTGTAAATAAGTTGAATGGCATATATTGCTCAAAATGTGAAAACAATGTACAGAATTTTTCTAATGTACTAAATTCTTCTTCTCTTCTTGATGGGAGTAAATGCACTCATGGGGTTCAGCAAATGCCTTTTTTTCAGAGAATGTTTCCCTGATACCTGTTTTTTTCCAGTCTTCTGATACATTGCATTGGGGAAGGTAATTTCTGGAGAGATGTGAGGTTTGCATTAGTTTTAAACGTGGAGGGGGAGGGAGGGGCTGTGCCTATCTGTCTGTGACAGGAGTTTTGTTTAAATACTAGCCCTTCATTGGAACTCAGTAGCATTTAGTGCAGTTCTGTTTCCTGTTTTGTACTTGTCAAGACATCTTTTCTTCTTGTGTGAAAACAAAATACCAAAATGGGAGAGCCAGCAGACTAGGTCTAAAAAGATTGCTGGCAAGCCAAGGTTTGCTAGTGCCAGGACCTCCCAGGCTGCAGTGACTTGTCCAATGGTAGGTTCACCCACATTGTTACCCACTCTCTATATCTAGATGCAATCAGTTGCCAGAAAATCTGGGATGTTCTGCTTCAGTTTGTGTATGGATGGTTTTGTTGGATTAACACCGGTAGTTTCAGTTAAGTAGAGCAATTCTTAGTGTCTCTGCCTTCTTTCTCCTGTGTGCGTTCTCCTCCTGTACCACATACACTGATGACTTAGCAGCTAATGATAGATGCATGCCTTGAGTGATATGCTTCCATCCTAACAGCCCCCACTTTCCTTTGATGTGCCTTTCTCTCTCTGCCCTTCTGCTTTTGATGTGAACTACCTTCTGCATCTTCAATTCTGAATCTTCTGTTCTTGCAGAGAGTGTGAGAGCACACTAATCTGTGAGGGACCACCACTGAATGATTTCCCTAAAAAGATACAGGTGGGCTCCTTTAGAGTTTGGATATTCCAATACTAAGACGTAGCTGTGATGTACAGATGCACAGTACTTGATGTGCTTGTGAGAAACAGGAGCATTTGGTTGTTGTGGAGTGTCCAGACTCTTGGGCAATTTGAGAATTAATCTGGATGTCACAGGTGGAGTTGTTATCTTCAGCTTTTCTCCTGGTAAAATCTTCATGATTTGCTAAAACATTGAACCTGTATTGGAGAATCTTCTAGCAAAAAGGGAAGGATGCTTTCAGTAATCCTATAGCAAAGTTTTATGTCAGTCTAAGAACAGCAGAGCCTGTCTACAACTGCATGCTGCTTATCAGAGAAGGGGATCATTTTTCCATCCACAACCTCCTCTTGCCCAGTGATACTTTTGTTTGGTTTGCATTAACCTTTGCAGCACCCGCCTGTGGAAGACAATCACAGTGAAACCAACAGTAACTGTGCAGAAGGAGGTAATAAGAATGCTCGTGCTAAAGTAGGGATTTTGTGTGTATTGCTGAAGCACTGCTTGGACAGGACCTCTGGAGATTATCTTCTCCTATATCTATATTTTTTTTTTTTTCCTTGACTAGACCTAAATACTGCTGTTTGTTGATAGACAATATGCTTCAGATTCTAAAAGCAAAGGTACAATTTTGCATGTATACCATATGTAGTTGTAACAACATAAACCTATAGGAGAGTTTGATTTCTCCCTGTAAAGAATTTCACTGTTAGGTACTATGTTATATTCTGTCACGAGTAACACTGTTTAGTTATCCATAATGTCATGGGGAAGACTCTGTGAAGGCTAGCTAGGGAATTGCTGATGGACCAGAAAGCCTTTTTTGAAAGAATCGGTGCATTTCTGTGTTTTGTTTCTTGTTGATGTTCTGTATCTAAAGAGCAGAAAGAACTCATCAAATATCTTTATTAGTTTTACTGTTGACTGTTTTACTAATGAAGATTAGTAATCGTACTGTATTTTGATTCTGCATTGATTTTTATTCTTTTCAGGGAAATTGCTGGTATGTATCTCCTAGCACATACCTTTTGCATTACTCAGAGGCTAGATAATTTGAGGTTTTTATATGGTACAGACAAAAGACAGAAGAGACAGTCAGGAAAAATGATCTATTTTTATGAAGCTTGTTGAAATGATCAAATTTACTGTCAGATTTAGTAAGTTTTAGCTTTTATCATGCAGAGCAGTTGTATCAGAAGTTTGCTGACACAGAAATAAAATAGAAGGCTGACAGATAGTAAATGACTTTTTAAACATCCTTGAGGGCAAATAAACCAGCTTTTCTATCTTTCATCTTCAGAGACCCTGTTAAGAACCTGTGTTGCACAGGGCAAGAATGATGTCTGTATTTGGTATATTGTCAGATGAAAGTGTGGTACATAAACTCATTATTGTCTTCAAGACTTGGGCAATAAGTTCTCCCGTTACTCTGAATCAGTGTGCATGTTTTATGAACATCGTGGTTCCAAGGCTAGATTTATTTATTCATTCGTTTCTAAACAACGTGACTGTTTTACTTCAGATGTAAAGATCTAACAGGCTGTATTGGATATGTCTTCAGTGGGCTTTTTTTTTAAAAAAAAATTTTCTTTGCTGGCCATTTCTCATATCTGAAATGTTTTTTGTTTATTTTTTTAATCTCTTATGGGACTGGATTTAATATCATGTTCCTTATTTTTATTACAAGTTTACTGTGTGTTTGGAAAACTAATCTTTCTCACTGGCAATTAAAAACTGGAAATAATTTAAGGTTCCTCTGTAGTTTTTGGCCTTTTATTATTGGTGTATGTGCATCATTTTCTTCAATTCCCAGAGCATCACTTTTCCTACAATTTTGATTTCAGAATGGCCAAACTCCACTCATGTTGGCTGCTGAGCAAGGCAATTTAGAAATTGTCCAAGAGCTTCTCAAGAAGGGAGCTAATTGCAACTTGGAAGATGCAGTAAGTACTTTATGTGATGATACCTGACAGTGGAGGAAGCAAACATTTCAAGAGGCAGGCAAAGAGAAGGAATTTAGTTTAGTTTTGAGGGGAGGGGCGGGGGGAAAGGTGGAAAATAATTACACAGAAGAGACATTTAATCTGAAATTGATTGGCTTTGTATCCCTCTGATTCAATGCTTCCTAAAGAATAGGGATGTTTAGAAAGTTTTAAACGTCTGAGAGTCTCTTCTGAATGCTGCTGTTTCTTCTGCGAAATAATACTAGGAAGCTATAATATAGGGTTGACCATAGCTGACATAAAAATTGGTGGAACAGAGGAATACAGCCTCAGAGATGAGGTCCTAGTGATTTTGCTTATCTCAGTGATGTTGTATGCCAGGATTTTTATCTTTTTATGCTTTGTTTTGATGTTTCTCAACATTTTTATATCAAAAAAAAAGTATTTTTTGAGAAATTTTATTACATTTTCTGTAAATGTTACAGTTCCTATACTTCTCGGAAGAAGTTACCATGTAAACTGTTGCTGTATTTATATGTGTATAGCAGATAAAACTGTAGTCTACAGCTAGACATGGTTTGAGCAGTGGATGGAAGGTGAGTGTAATGCAAGAGGAAATGTATCTCTTGAAGAGATCGTAAGTTTGAGAATTTGGTCCAAATTCTTCTGTATATCAGCTCCTTGGGTGCTGTCACGCACTGTATGTTGAGACAGACCACAACCATTTTCTGTGGTCTTGTTTGTCATCTCATCCCCACCCAGCAGTACTCGATGTCCTGACCTCATTCTCTAATCTTTTGTAGGTGTCGCTTCCTCTGTAAAAATTTTAAGTTAACCTATGGTGAGCTGAGGAGTGGAGAGTGATGGGTATTGGGTAGGAGAGGAGATAGTTGGAGGGGAGATTTGGAGTAGTTGTTGGTCGTAGTTGTTTTTTCATGTGTATAACCAGCAGGTAGGCTATGAGTTTATTACTTTCTAATTTTAAAGGACAGCTTTTTTAGGGGGTTGTGGTTTTCCTATTGTGGATTGAACACTTGGAAAACAAGGTAATCGTATTCAAATATTGATATCACTTAAAAATATTTTTTCCTCCTTCTAGGATAACTGGACAGCTCTTATTTCAGCAGCTAAAGAAGGACATGCAGCTATTGTAGCAGAGCTACTCAATTACAATGTCAGTTTGGAGCATCGGGATTTGGTATGTGTTGTCCTAGTGTAGAAAGTGAAATAGATTTTTAGTAAGAACAATATTTAGAAGTTGAAGATTTTCAAGTTCTGTAAAACAAAGAGACTTTATTCTTAAATGATCACTCAATGCTGTTAAAATGGAAAAGAAAATGTATTTCAGTATTGTTTTTACAGCTGTAAAATAGATGCTTTAGTGTTAATGAAGGCAGTGTGTTTACTAGATCTGCTTTTTTCCAACTTAATTTGCTTTGGAAAAAAGCAGTTTGGTTTTCCTGTGTGTTTTGTGTGAGTGGGGTTTTTTGGGGAGGGAAGGGGTTTGTCTGCTAGGATTTTTATTTTTTTTTTTTGGCAGTGGTGACTTTTTTTTTTAAGTACTCTTGTAAAATATGTGTTATCTTTTTTCCAAGAAGATAGCTGTCTGTATTTACTTCTTATCTGGACCCATGATTATTCATACAGTGCTCCTTGTTCTAAGTGTCCTGGAACTTGTTTTCACTCATCTTGCCAAATTTTTTGTATAGGGGAGTGAGCACTATAGTGCAGTCCACCTATAGAATTGCAGAAGTTGCTTGCATGATTAGAAGGTTAGATGCCTCTGAAGCACTATAGATTTGTCTCCATGGACTGACGAAGGAATTAGGTACTTACCAAGGACTAATTGAGTTCTGCTTACATTAGAGTACAGAAAACCACTAAGGGGGGTTCAGGTGCTTCTTCCAATCAAAGTTCCACTGTCTGGAGGCTGAGGCATCCTGCCATATCCTAATCAACTCTGTTTCTCCTAAGTGTAATTTTAAGCATATCCACATGGCCAGTGGTTGATTGCTAGGCCTGTGTCAGTATGAGAGGGATCTTTTATCTCCCCAGAAGTGTATTATAAAGAAATACCGTGCGTACAGTTATCAGAGGCATACTACTTAGAGTTAACTTGGTTACCAGACCTGTTAAATGCATTAAGTAGTGAAGCCTTGTTGTCTCCTGGTTTACAAACGTAAATGAACACACCAATGAAATTTGAAATTAATGGCTCTTATTGCTTTCTTTAGAGGACACGTGATTTGCTGCTTTTTCATGAAGAAGCAAATCATCACGCAGTTACTTTTATGAAGACTAGCTGTCTGTCACACCAATCAGAATTAAACCCTCCATGTTAATTGATTTGGATTGTAGACTTTAAGGTAGTGCCTTTTTTTTGGTTAGTTTATCCAGTGATTGGATCTGTGTGCAGTTGAAGTCTGAATTGAGCATTTACAGCAAATTCAGGAGCATTTAGGACACTGTATTCTTCCAAGTTCTGCATACAGCAGGAAATCAGTAGTTTCATACATGAGCTTACTCTTTCTCCTACATAAGTAATATTAAAAGGTTGTGTAGTTAATCCTTACAGTGTTTTAGACTTGCAACACAGCCATAGGACAAATACAAAATGTAAAAAATCACTAATTGTATTTCTAAAGAGTATTCTCCAGTTTTCACATTGTGTTGAATTGTGCTTGCCAGGGAGGATGGACTGCCCTAATGTGGGCGTCGTATAAGGGCCGTACTGAGGTAGCTAAACTGCTGCTCGAGAAAGGAGCAAATCCAAACATCACAGGAATGGTAAGTCTTAAGATTAACCTTCACCCTCCTCCCAAATGTTTGAAGTCATGAGCTGTATGCTCATCTTAACATCTTGATTAAACATTTAGCCTTTTTTGAAAAGGAACACTAATCCCTATTCTTTATTTATAAAGGGAATGATTGCTTTAATAATCTGTATGACAGCCACTTTATTTTAATTTTTTTTTTAACTTTATTTAAAAAAACGAATGTGTAGCTTTTAATAAGATTCGAATTAGCAGGGGAAATAATAGATAAGTGAAGTATTTAATGCTACTTGTGTAACAGTTGTCATATTTCTGCGTCCGTAGAAGAAATGAGTAGCTAATATGTGCAATTTAGAAACAATAATTTGTTTTAATTGTTTCATAATAGTTACCAAACAGGCTAGATTATATTAATATGTACCATATGTGTGAGAAAGAATTAAACCCCTGAGATTTTGAGATTTATTACATTTTATAAGCATTTTGTGTGAGAGTATAGGAATGTTGAAATTTAAATGAACAACTTGTTTATACCATCAGCTCTCTGGTGTTTTGAGGCAACAGAGAACAATCAAGGAAGAACAAGGTGACCTACCTTCCTGCATGCACAGTTTCTTCATGTGTGATGTGATTGATCTACAGTCCTGGTTACTTAGGGATATTGTGTGGCTGTTGCTTCTCTCCAACATGACAAATGTTATCTATTAAGATCAAGATGTGAATTTTTAAACCTTGTTTAAGGAGCTATAAACCCAAATTGATTCAGATCAGTAGACTTCTTCCTAGATGTCATCTAGACAACATACTAGGCAACAGTTATTGATAAGTAGTTAGATATATGTCTTTATATTCCTTCTTCTATGGGTTTATTGTGTCTCGGAATACTGTGATTAATATCGTTCATTAGAAATAATTAAGACTACGATTTTATTTCATATGGATATTGTGTTTTGTCTTTTTTTTTTTCCTATTCTAAGCAATACAGTGTTTATCCAATTATTTGGGCAGCAGGAAGGGGCCATGCAGATATAGTGCATCTCTTATTGCAGTATGGAGCTAAAGTGAACTGCTCTGACAAAGTAAGTTGTATAATGTTTATTTTTTTTAATTCTTGATTCACTTCTTGTAGAAGTTTTATTAGAAAAATAAAAATATCAGCTTTTTCTTAGAAAAATGACAGCTGTTATATTTTTGCCCATGAGATTAGAATTACTAAATCATTATACTTGCGAGAGATTTTTCCATGGTATGCTGAAGATGGTTGTGTACATATATTTCAGTGGAGCATACTACTATTTGCTAAAGTACGCTGCACAGAAAAATAATTCTTAGAGCTGTCATCTAGAAAGAAAAAGTTAAAATGGCTTTTCAAATGCTTGTGTTAGTTCACCAGACCAAATTACATCCTTGTGAAAACAAAAGCAGTGAAGTATAGGAGGAATACTAGATTGTGGGGGATACGAAGTGCAGAGAGCAATATGATCAAATGTCATAAATGTTTTTGCAGTATGGAACCACCCCGCTGGTTTGGGCAGCGAGGAAAGGTCATTTGGAGTGTGTGAAATACTTGCTGCAGATGGGAGCTGATGTAGATCAAGAAGGAGCTGTAAGTAACTGCTTGTTTTCCAGTGATAAGGCGTGGATGCGTACACCTGAGTGTTGTGTTTTATTTTATAATACAAAACCCAAGAAATATATGAAACAATTTGAAATCTTCATGTTTTAGTATATTACTTTCTAGCTGTTTTCAGACTGCCTGTGAGGATTATTTAATTTCTTTGTGCCTTTTAATAAATTTATTACTGGTACCTAGGAGCCACGTTGGCACAATGTAATGTAAAGCGTAAAATTTTAATGAAGATAAGTGAATCTAGATTGTTGTTCTCTGAAGGTTAACACTGTCAATACACAAACCTGATATGTCAAACTTACTCCTCATTGCTGTTCGAAAAGTAAATCAAACACAAAGCATCTTTTGAAAATAAAAAAGGCTGTTGTGGCTTTTCAGAAGTTGGGAATATTTTAGAAGTTTTCAGCTGCATGTTGGTTTTGAATAAAACATATTTCGGGGTTTTTTTTGTCATTCAAGACACTTAAAATGCTTATAGAAGAATCAGTAATAGTTAAATGAAAAATTAGAACAACTTTTGCTACTTGTGGTTATTTTTGAAGTTCTTTAAAAAACCTCTTTGTGAGTGGTATTAGCAGGCCAGGTGCTCCGATAATACTACGTTCCCATACGACAAGAAAATTATTTTACTGTGTGTGACATTCAGGATTTAGAATAAACTGATTTGAGCTTTACTGTTTGCATTTGAAGGGTTCTCTATAATAGTAGGTTGTGGGTTTGGTTGTTTTTTTTTAAAAAGTATGGCAAGTGCACCTTGAAACATAAAGCTGAAGTAACATTTGGATGGTTAAGAAAGTAATGTCAGCAAGTGTTCTTTTGTTATTGAAACTGCTGGTATAATGATGGTTTCTATATCCACTGTACAATAAAATCTGTTGGTTTTGTTTAAAGAATTCTATGACTGCACTTATTGTAGCAGTGAAGGGTGGCTATACTGACTCAGTAAAAGAAATACTGAAAAGGAACCCAAATGTAAACTTGACAGATAAAGATGGAAATACAGCTTTGATGATTGCATCAAAAGAGGGACATACTGAAATTGTGCAGGATCTTCTTGATGCTGGAACTTACGTGAACATTCCTGATAGAGTGAGTAAATTTTCATGATAGTTGTGGTTTTATATAGATGTGATACTGATATATATTTAAATACCAGTGTATGCACATGGATGACTTTTCTGGCTTTCTAATTTTTCTGCCACCTAGGGGTATTTTTATGTATTGCTGTTTTACAAGTACGTTAAGTGGCAGATGTTTCTGTCTGAAGGTAAAGGACAAACCACAGTAACTACTTTTTTTCTTTGAGATTCTTGAATTGTGAGTTTCTGTAGAGAATGGACATGGTTTATGGTTGTATATTTGTAATATCTAGACCATAAAAGTAACTTGCAGGTTTCAGATGGGGTTTTTGTGTGTTAGTGTGTGTGGTAGCACTGTTAAAATTATATACTAATGGATATTATAAGAAAAGGATTTTATTATAGAGCAGAGAAGAAAACCTCTTAATATATGACTCATAATTTTAAAAGGATTTTTGGATGCATTTTCATATGTTTCAGCTGTCAGCTTACTGCATTTCTTAGATGATTACCTACTAAGCTGCAGCATTGCATGTGACAACAAATCTGATCTCAGGCACACATCAAAGCAAAACATTAAATATTTAAGAAAATACGTCGCAGTCTTCCTTCCCACCTCTTCTATCACAGAATTCTACAACTGTCTGCATTCCTGTGCTTTTAGGAAGGATAAATTACAGCTTTCAGTGCTGCTCACTGTTTGATGTATTTTTGGAATACAATGAGTAGTCTTGGTTTCAGATGCTAGAGCAGATTTTGATAAGGAGCATTTCTTGGTTTGCAGCCAGGTATGTAATGACTGTGATTGACAGGGGATCTACTGCTACTGGGCTTTCGAACTGAATTGTACACCTGTGATTTAGCTGTACTTTTATTTCTCCTGCTTCATCATAAAAGGAGTATTAGGTAATTTTAGGATTTCATTTTCTGAAATTCTGACCTACCCTTAAGCGTATTAAAATCAGAAGCCTCAACCAGAAATACTCTATGTTAAGTAGATACAGTTCCATTTACCACAGCAAATTATTTTTCCTTTTGGCAGAATGAGATAAAATCAACCTTTTGTTTCTTTTCTTTATTACAGCATAGTGTATGTAAACAGGATAGCAGTGAAATCTGCACATGTGCACACAAAAAAAAAGGATAGGGTTTTTTTTTTAAATTCTTGAAGATCTTTTGTCGGCTGTGAACCACCTAAAGGAGACAGACAACAGTCTTCTCTGACTGTAAAGAGGTTATTACTGTGAGTGGTTGATCCTCCTATGAACATAGAGAACAGGTGGATTTTTTCATATTCATTATTAATTTGTGCTGTTATTTTTTTAGGATAGTGGTTTAAGCTGGAACTATTTTTGGGGTGTTTGTTTGCCATAAATGTATAATACTTCATCTCTTTGAAAAAAAAATATTAAAAATGGAGACCACATTTTTTTTTCTCTATATACCTGTTGGGTTTTTCAGACCTAGAACTATTTTCCATTTCTTTCCTTAAAATGAGTGCAGATTTTGTAATGTAAATAGGCATATATTCTAAGACTGTAGTTGCATTACTTTTTGCAAAATAGATTAATCTTCAGTATTCTTTCACGATTTTTCCAGAGTGGAGATACAGTGCTGATTGGGGCTGTTAGAGGAGGTCATGTTGAAATTGTGAGGGCCCTGCTCCATAAATATGCCGATATAGATATCAGAGGTCAGGTAAGTACAATAATGTAAATGTTAGAGTTGTTCTTAAATGGGATGTGAATTTGAATACTAAAAAATTATACTGTGTTTAGAGCTTTAAAAAATTGCTGCATCTTCTCTGTGGGAAGCTCAGATTCCCATAAAACATTAAAAATATATCATGTTGCTCTGCAGCTGTTAAGATGCAAGACACACGTAATTGTAATGGCTTGTGAAGTGGCTTTTTTTTTTTTCAGTTAATTTGTATAATGATTAAAAGGCAAAAGATGTAAATTGAACTTAGTTCATCTTAACTACTAAGCAGGTATAACAAAACGTTTAAACCACTTAACAATATTATATTAATACTCAGTATTTTGAATGTAATAATGCAACATCAGTACATTAAAATACAATACAGTTTAGTTTATATCTTTTGTCAGTGTAGTTCTGTCACTATGCCTGGCTGGTTCTTGTCTACCACCTACCCTTTCTTTTGTGTCCTTTGATTATGATATTATTTTTATTCTTCTACCAAAGCTCTCTTATGCAGCACAGTACTTGTTTTTAGCTTGCTTTCTTTTGCTTGAAGCTATTCAAATCACACCACTCGCAGTTCTTCCATGTTTGAACTCAAAACTAACTAGGCACTGCGAGCTACAAAGACTCAGTGCCTGCTGTTGATGCAGAGCCTCTTTGAGAAGCCAAGACCCTTTCAGTCTGGAGGAACAGTCACGTTTGGATCTATTCCTCTAACTTGCCTTTGAAAACCTGGAACTGTGTGTCACAGCTTCTTGCTGACATGGGTCTGAAAAACTGGAGCTTTTCATTGTCTTGATATGACCAAGGCAATACAGAAACAGCAGGAGGACCCAGCATCCTCAGGGGCAGGGAAGCTTATGACTTCTGGCAACGTGATGATGTCTGTATAGCCATTTGTAGTGGTTAATCTAGAGAATACATTTGTGGTCTTGTTGACACAGCAGGAGTGAGTGTCATCAGAGGAAGATTCTGTGTGTGCTTCAGGTCTTCAGATGAGGACAAGCAGTATCAAAATTGGTGATGCGTGCTAGTGTTTATCAACTGCCCTGCTGTTTGGCACTGCAGCACCTCTCTGCCAGACAGACCTGTTCTGGGGAGATCTGTTGCCTACCTAGATCTGTGATGTTCCAGAGGAACTGCTGAGTCTTGTCCAGCCTTCCAGCAACTCTGTTCCTTGCTACTCATTCATATTGACACAAGTTAGGGGAGAGTGCTGAGCAGATAAAACATGACTACAGGGCTCTGGGAGCGAGTGTTGGGGCAGTGGGGCAACTCAGGTGGTGTTCTCACCCTTTCTGGGAAGGGAAGGTGCCTAGCTGGGAGCATCTGATAGACCAGTGCCTGGCTGTGCAGCTGATGTTGCTAGTGAGGTGTCAGCTTGCTTAGGCTGGTGTCATGTTGGAAGCTATCTAACTGAAGGACAAAAGACATGAAACCCAGGTGATGAGAGAGGAGAGAAATCTTAGTGACCAGGCTTGCTAAACTGTTGAGAAAAGCTTTAAATTCAGTTTGCTTTGAAGGCCGTGACTGGGAGAGGAAAAGCTGCAAAGGAAAGAAGCAAGCTGGGGAGAAGGCTGCTGGGAGACTTTGACATTCCTGCTTAGAAGCAGCTGTGTGTTCAGAGGCTTAAATGTCTTGACACAAGCGTGCATTGAACAAAGAGTCATGGTGCAGTCACTAGGCTATAAAAGGAATGCAGGCCTGGCAGCTTATTGGGATAGCATACATGGCTGGGGAGGGCAAGATGACACAAGCAGATTTGCATGCACCAACCATTCCCCCTGGTTCAGTGATAACAGTGTCTGGCCGATCAGCATTCTGGTGCTTCTTGTGGACTTTTATATCCATCTGCTTTTTCAGGTTTCTGGCTTGCATGACCTGTTTTTAGGCCAGCCAACCAGTTGAACAGTTTTAGTAGGCTATCCTGTAAAATCGAGAACAAAAAGAATGTTGTTGTTTGGTTTTGTTTTTTTTTAAAGGCCTGGAAGTGGTTAGCACTGCCATGTTGTAATAGGAGAGAAATTTTACTTTATTTTAAAAATAAAAAAAAGCCACACAGAAACATGGCTTACATGGTAGGGGTAAAAAAGACAACACTGGAAAAAGTTGTTTTATTTAATTAGAAAACTTGTGTATTTGAATTACAGATGAATACTTGCACATAGTTTTGGAAACCATTTCAAAACAAGTTGAATCTGCTTGGAATGTTAAAGCTCTTAATGTATTTTGCACAGGTTTTTAAAGTAGATTTGTATCCCCTAGCCAGATTTCCATTTCCCTCAAAGTTCTACTGGTGTCTCAATTAGATTTGTTGGTGTTTCCCTTTGCCCTAAGCTGCGCTAAAATTTACTGTATCATATTCTGGTTTCAATATAGTGGCTGTACTTTATATCTATTTTTTTGAAATTAATCTAACAATGAAAATAGTGTTAACATTTAATACTCTTTTTTTTCAGGATAATAAAACTGCTTTATACTGGGCAGTTGAGAAAGGAAATGCTACAATGGTGAGGGATATCTTGCAATGCAACCCTGATACTGAAACATGTACAAAGGTAACAATTAAAATTTTAATTGAAATCCTTTGTTTAATATCTGTTCTTTTCTCAATCCCTATGTTACATTAAGATCATGATATCAAACTTGGGTTGTTTTTGAGTGCCCGTACCTTGTGCACTGTCCCTTTTGTTGATAAACATCACCTACTGCTAAAACTCGAGAGCGGGGAAAGTGTGAATACTTTACCTCATCATCACTGATATGACCAGCAATAAGGAGTTGAGAGCAGGTGCTCCTGGAAACTGAGGAAAGCAGTTTCAGCTGTTCCTAAGCATGAAAGTGCAGACCAGTGTTCATTGCACGTGCAGGGATAGGAAAAAATGGAGGAAATGGTATGTACAGCAGTGAATCGCCTCTAGCACTGAGTCTCTTCCAGTGTCTTGTATTACAACTGAATCTTGTATTTCTGTGTTTGACACTGTTCCTAACAGAAATGTATTTTGTTCGGTGGTTTATTCATTCTAGAATGCAGGGTCTGTGATACTTCTTCAATAACTTGCTGAGGTGTTGTTACTTCCATAGTAACATACTTTAAATTTTTTTTGAAAAGATTTTTTACACTATCACTAGGTTTTTTTCTTGCTTTTGAGTATGCAGACATCTTATTAGGCCTACTTTTTTCCCTTTTTAGGATGGAGAAACACCGCTTATAAAGGCAACGAAGATGAGAAATATTGAAATAGTAGAGCTTCTTCTAGATAAAGGAGCTAAAGTCTCTGCTGTAGACAAGGTAAATAATATTTGTTGTTTACTGTAGTATATTTAATAATTTTAGTTTTGCAACAAAACTTCATAGCATTATAAGAACTGCCTTCTCACATGTTTTTTCTGAAATTTGAGTAATGCTTTATTTGAGAGAAAAACATGCTTGCTGTAAGTCATTAATGCTGTTGAGAATACCTTAAGATGTATTTCAAGAAAATAATACATCTGAAATGATGTAGAACACATGACGTGTTTATAGTCTTGGGAATTCATGTCAGATATTACTAGTTTTTCACTTAATTGCAGAAAGGAGATACTCCACTTCATATTGCCATTCGTGGAAGAAGCCGTAAACTTGCTGAGTTACTGTTAAGAAATCCAAAAGATGGTAGATTGCTTTATAGACCCAACAAAACAGGAGAAACACCTTACAATATAGACTGTAGCCACCAGAAGAGTATTTTAACACAGATATTTGGGGCCAGTAAGTATAAGCATTTAACTTTATAGGTTTTTTTAATCACTTGTATATTGAGAATACAGTTTATTCTGTACTGAAAGTCATAACCATTTAAGTTTCTTACCATTGTAACTGCTGGGAGAGGTTTAAAAAAATCATTTGGCAAAAAAAAAATCATCATTCTAAAAGCCTAATAAAGGTCAAATGTACCTTTTGTTTTTGACTTTTGACATTGGATGCTGTGCAGCTTCTGTTGATCATTTTGATTTTACTTAGATCTTGCTTTTGTAAGAATTACTTTCTTTGACTTGATGTAATTTGGGATTTTGAGTTTTTCTGTGGTAAACTGTAATGGTTTTTTTAGTTAGATAACACTTATGTGGATGAATTGAAATTCCTTTCAAGAAGAATGTACTAATAGTAACAGCTATTATATGGGTAGAGTATATATACAAATGTAAGTGAACTTATCATGATTTTATGTATGCAAATTGTCATACTGAGGAGATTTCTTAAGATTCTGTATTCATATTACAGGACACTTGTCTCCCACGGAATCTGATGGTGACATGCTGGGTTATGATCTGTACAGCAGTGCTTTGGCTGATATTCTGAGTGAACCAACCATGCAGCCACCTATCTGTGTAGGCTTATATGCACAATGGGGAAGTGGAAAATCTTTCCTGCTCAAGAAACTGGAAGGTAAAACTTGATTTAGCCTTCGAACCTGTACGTTCAAGTCCAACTATGAGAAGAATTATGTGGGAGTCATTAGTTTTTGCAACAGGCATTGGTTCATGTCGTGTTGTATCCAGTCTCTGTTTGTATAATGAAAGGATTTAAATTTTAGTTTGGGCAGTTCATCCACAGGTTGTTTTGTTCATTTATACAATGTCAAGACAGTCTTGAAGTGTTGTTGTCTGTTGTCCTGTGGGTTTCCTGCAGCAGCCAGTCTGCCCTTGAGGTACTGCTGACTGTTTGGCTGCTGAAATGTGCCTAGCTGTGGGTATTGGTGTGTCTGATTCAGACCTCTTTTTCTGCAGTATTTATTTACTATGCCTCCTTTGTGTTTTTGTTTTGTTTTTTTTTTTTTTTTTCAGTGATGAAGATTTTGGGGGTTGTTTTAGTTTTTTTGACGTATATGTTAGATATATTTTTCTTGGTGTCATAAAATGTGTTCTAAAGTTTTGAAGGATAGGAAAAGACATGGCTTTTAATATGCCTTTAAAAATAGAAAATCTGCAGCAAATAGTGCAAGTACTGTGCAGTTAAGTGATTTAGTTCATTGCATGGATAGAAACTTAGGGTTTTGCACCAATGTTTGAAGAAGAATTCAAGCATCGTTGTATGTTTTTGGATCAATAATAGGGAAAAGTTACACAGTCTAGTGAAAATGTGCTTCTTTTCAAAATGGTCACTTTAGTGCTTTTGTTTTCCATACTAGAATGATTTAATGTGTTACCTGGTCTTTGTCTTTTTTAGATGAAATGAAGACTTTTGCAGGACAGCAGATTGAACCTCTGTTTCAGTTCTCCTGGCTTGTTGTGTTCCTCACACTTTTGCTGTGCGGAGGTTTGGGTTTATTGCTTGCTTTCACAGTGGACGCAAAGCTTGGAATAGCCGTGTCACTCAGCTTATTAGCAGTTCTCTACATTTTCTTTAGTAAGTCTTATTTTACATTAAGTTTGTGAAGGTTTTTATCTCTGGAATTCAGCGTCATTTTGTAGACATTCCTTGTGATTCAGAAAAAATACTAAATGTTTTTGTAGATATAAGACCCCTTCACACCCTTTTCATGTGTTTTGCATGCAATTTATGAGAGGGCATTCTTGAAAACAAAAAATAATTTTGTACATTACCTTTATTATGTTATTCTTACCATTCTCAGTTTTAGCTATAACTGTTAAAAATTCTTTCAACAGCTTTTGTGCAACTCCATGCCTAATATGTTCAAATTTCATGGTTCTTTCAGCTGTGAACATTTACTAAAATGTAGCCATAACATCTTCTTTAATTTTTAATATTTTAGCGGTAATTTACTTCGGTGGCCGAAGAGAAGGTGAGAGGTGGAACTGGGCCTGGGTGTTAAGTGCAAGGTTGGCAAGACATATTGGATATTTAGAGCTGCTTCTCAAACTCATGTTTGTGAACCCGCCAGAGTTACCAGAGCAAACCACTAAAGCTTTACCTGTCAGGTTAGTTATTTCATTTATTTACTCTTGCATGAGTAATTCCGGTTCAGCCAGCTTGATACTTTTCAAACTGTGCATGTTGTCCATGTTTGTCTTCCTATGAAAGGGTGTTGAGCTTCCTGTTTGAAAAACAGTAGCCTTAGAAGACAGTGTAGTTCAATTTTTCAGTGTGAAAAAGCTAGTAGCATTTGCAAGAAGAATTCTGTGCCAAAGTGAGTGAAGGTTACTCTTTTTGAGTATTAGGGATTTTGACTATCATACTAAGAAAAATTATCAACAGGCAAAATGAGAATTTAGTTTTCTGGCATAGCTTACTGTGTATTGTGTTTAATGCTCATTTCACTGATGACTTCTGTTAAGGCCTTTTTTGCCTTGTCCCTTTTTTTCCCCCCTTTTCCTTTTTTCCTGTAGAGCATACTGTAAGGAGATTGATCAAGGTTCCTAGTTTATGTAAAAGCAAGAAAGTTTATACCATGTGTTATATTTTTTTGTTTAGTCCTATTGTTTAAAGACTTACATTTTAGCTTCATGGTGCTTTTATGTGGTATTACTCTTAAGTAATACCTCATAAGTTTTTTTAATCCTACATATTTGAAAATAGCTCAGAATGTAATTTTAAAAATACTTTAAAATATGGTGCCAAAACATAATATTGACATGTTTTTTTCTTTGTTGTTGTCTGATGTGCCATTAGTAATTTGATAGTTTTTATCTTTTTAAGAAATCAAGTCTTAAAATAGGAAATGGGGCAAAGAAGACATTGATCACGGGTGAAGAAAGGAAGAAATAACCATTTAAATTCCATGTATAGTTTAAAATTAATGAAATATTTAAGTATTTTACATTGTGTGACACTTGAAAAAACTTGCAGCTCCAGAGATGCAAGAATATTTTTGTTTTGGTTGCCAGAAAATATTTCAACCTTTTTGAAGTATACAAATTGCATGTTTTCTCTTTCAGATTTTTGTTTACGGACTACAATAGACTGTCCAGTGTAGGTGGAGAGACTTCATTGGCTGAGATGATTGCTACCCTTTCTGATGCCTGTGAAAGGGAATTTGGTTTCTTAGCAACAAGGCTATTTCGAGTTTTCAAGACAGAAGATACACAAGGTTTTTATTACCTGAATGATATTTCCAATTACTCCATTTCAATACACCGTTATCAGGCATTCTGGCTTTTGCATTATAAGCTCTTTTTAGAAACTGTTTTAGCCATGAAGAAATTCATACAGAAGAGGAAACTCTTTGTATTGTACGGGATAGAAAAATGCCCTTTTTTCTTTGCTCATCTTGATTGTTACTATCATCATAATCTACAGTTTTCAGAAATGTCAATGGAAACATATATTACAGCCTTTTAGTTGCAGCATGGTATTTTTCCATAGCAATTACATTATTGTGTTTGAGTCACATAAATGGAAAGGTGAACTTCTGTGCCTTGCAAAGGAAGTTTCTGTTTTTTTTATTAGATTTTAGTTCAGAGCTTTTGTGAGTGACCATTACTTTTCTTTTTAGAAATGATAAAAATATAGAACATGTTGGTCCAAAGCCATAAATTACTGTGATCAGGGCCGGTAAGATGGGATGAAATATTCCTACTTCCTCCAAATGGAACCAACTCTTTTCTTCTGTCCCATCTGTAGATTTCTGAAAAAAATTATGCAGAACAGAGTATGATACTGTGAAGAAAGGGAGTTTTTGAAAGTAACTTTCAGTTCATAGAGGCCTTATTTCTACTTTGAATTCAGTTTCAGTCAGTTACTTCTCATTTCATTTTGACCTCAACCACAAATTAAGGAATCCTAGATGCTGTCTCCCCTCACAAAGTAAATGTTTAGACTCTTCTATCTTGCAGAGAGTGGAAAAGAACATGCTATATGCTGAACACAACTCACTCTTCATTATTTTTTCTCAAATTCCCTGAATGTTCTTTATGGAAGTGTTACGTGGTGGTTTTCACCCTTATTTCCACATTGGACATTGTGCAGTTCTCCTTCACCTCGACCTCAGTGGAGCAGCTTTCACCATGCTGTAATTTCTCCTGAAATTGTCTTAAGTATGGCAGTGAATGCTGGCTTCTTGAGATTATATTCAGTAATCATCCTTTCCATCTGTGACTGGATAACACTGTAGTAACCTTTTTTGCAAGTTAGTGTTGTATGAGAAGTAGACAAGCTAATCAATTGTACTCACCTGTAATTGTGAATTGTACATTCACTTTAACAAAAAAATACTTGTTTCCTAGGTAAAAAGAAGTGGAAGAAAACTTGCTGTCTCCCATCTTTTGTGATTTTCCTGTTCATATTGTCTTGCGTTGTTTCTGCGATTGCCCTGCTGGCGATTTTTAATGTTGAACCAACCAACATGACAGTAAATGTTATTCTTATAACAGTAACCTGTGTTGTTGGTTTGGCCTTTATCTTGAATTGTCGCACATGGTGGCAAGTGATGGATTCAGTTTTAAATTCTCAAAGAAAACGTCTTCACAGTGCTGCCTCCAAACTTCACAAGTTGAAAAGCGAGGGGTTCATGAAGGTAAGTGTTTATATGAATTGCCCACCCCAAACCTGTGACCTTCTTACGATGAGACACTATTTATTTTATCAGTCCAAGTCTCAACAATAGAATGAGCCTTGGTGAGTTTTTACTGAAGGAAACACTTCTGTTCCACTGGGAAGTATGCTTAGGGTACAAGATGTCTCTTTCTTAAGCAGGAGTGTTAAATTTGGTTAAGATTTTAGTTTCTGATTTTTATTTTTACTGAGGGGAAGGTCCTAGGAAAACAGTTACTCTAAATGGCCAATATATAGTAAAATCTCACTTTAGTTCGTAAGATTAGAAGGAATAACTTTTAAAATATTCTGAAGGTGAAAAACCCAGCCTAACTTTGGCCATCTTCAGGACCATCTTCAGAGGGATTCTGTGCATTTTTTTTTGAGTTTTAACTATAGAGTTGTCTTTTTCTTCTTTGCTTTTCATTTTTAAGGTTTTGAAGTGTGAGGTAGAACTGATGGCCAGAATGGCAAAAACCATTGACAGCTTCACTCAGAACCAGACGAGGCTTGTTGTAATTATTGATGGATTGGATGCTTGTGAACAGGACAAGGTTTTACAGATGCTTGATACTGTGAGTTGAATCATTTTATAAAGTTGATCTCCAGATCATCTGGATGATCTCTTCCACAGATGAGCTTTACTGTGTTTTCTGTAGAAAGAAGGTACGTGTACAGTCTGCATCATGGAGTCTTTGAATGTTTGTGCGTATTGGTGTAAATACTACTAAGAGCGATGGGTTTTAAAAGTTGAACATTAGATCCCAGCAGGACAGTACATGTTAATACTTGTGAAAAGTTTTGAGACAATCAGATGCAAATTATTGAAAATTAATATCCTGCTGAAACAAACTTGCAGTGTCTGGAGAGGGGTTTTTTGCTTATTTTTGAAAACTTCAGATGAAAAATACTTATATGCTAAATGCTTGGTGGGGCTAGGGCATTACTGCATGATCCCTTCTTGGTGATGATTTCCACTCTAACTGCTGCTGCTAATTTGCCAAGTTGTGCTTATTTCTAACTGTGGGTAAGTTCCTAACATTAGGTAACTCATAGTGAAGAAAGGGATGTCTCTGTACATGTCTTGTCCTATCAGGTTAATATCTCTGTACATGTCTTGTCCTCTCAATTTTATAACTCAAACATAATGAATGAATGAAATGTTGAGTCAGGTGTTCAAATAATCCACAGTTACAGTTAATTAGTAACAAGATGTACTGTCTCTTTTTTTACAGGTGCGGGTCTTGTTTTCAAAAGGCCCATTTATTGCTATTTTTGCAAGTGACCCACACATTATTATAAAGGCTATTAACCAGAATTTAAACAGTGTTCTGCGTGATTCAAACATAAATGGACATGATTACATGCGAAACATCGTCCATTTGCCTGTTTTTCTGAATAGCCGAGGGCTTAGTAATGCAAAAAAACTGATGGTCGCTTCGACAACCAATGGAGATATTCCTTATACAGATAATGCAGGTAAGGTTATGCAAGAGGATGACAGGAAAGTCAGAAAATCAGTGTTCCAAAAATCTGGGGTTTGGAACAAACTATTTAAATAATGGGCTTATCATTTAATATTATTTTATGTATCAGACAAATGTATATGAATGGAGAAAATCCCTACCTTTTGTTTTCCTTTCCATAGGATTGCATGAAGAGGTTGACAGGAGAGTTTCTCAGAACAGTCTTGGAGACATGACCAAGCTTGGTAGCAAAACCGCTCTCAATAGGCGGGTGAGATTGATTTTTAGACTCAATGGAGATATTGCTAATAACTCTTTTCTAGTATTTTCTTTTTTTCTTTTACATTTTTAACAGTGTCAACTTTGAAGGCTTATTGAGCCTTTCCTACAAAATTAATATAAATAATATATGTAGAAAAGTACAGTCTTAAATCAGTAGACTGATTCTGTCACAGAGGAAGAACTTTGCTTGCTCACCAGAGTGTTCTTTTCCATCAATACTTAAGTTGGTGTCCCTGTGACTGCTGAGGTGTTAGAGCACACTGGCAGTGGATATGGTCTACCTATGTCTGGTGTGGATTTTTGGCTGTTAAGCCCGGTATCACTTGACGCGGGATGTTGCTACAAGGGGCGGTGATCGAACAAACCAAGGATTTTAGAATATTATAGTACTAGACTTCTCTGCAACATGTCCACCACATTTTCTTTCCTGCAGTGCAGAGTCTGAGGATTCTGAGGGTGTCAAGCTGCCATAGGAGATTTTTGTAGCAGAGGAACTTGATATTCATTTTAAAATTGAAATGTCATATTAGTAACTATTTTACAAAATATCTCACCGTGTCACTCTATTTTGCCCTCTCAGTATTGGCATGGAAGTAAAACATGTAACTTTTACCAGTTCTTGGCTTATTTGGAAATCATGTTCAACTGTTACACAGCTAAATCAGATATAAATTCCGGTAATTTTTTTTCTGGTATTTCATGTCAACCTCACAGACACATTCACAAAAATTTTAATTTTATAATTAAGTTTTTCAAATACATAGAGGTTTTTGATACATTGACATTTTGCTATTTTGGTTACATTTTTTTATATATTCCTTGCTTTTTTGTGTCATTGTCAGGATACTTACCGAAGACGCCAGATGCAGCGTACCATTACTCGCCAAATGTCTTTTGATTTGACCAAGCTGTTGGTTACAGAGGATTGGTTCAGTGATATCAGTCCTCAGACCATGAGAAGACTGCTAAACATTGTTTCAGTGACAGGTAGGTGTGGCATGTTTATGCACAGTAAAGAGTATTGTGTTTCGGTCGCTTGTAGTTACACTCAGTCTTTTTAGTGTGTAAACTAAATTTAAGAAGTCAGTCCATGTGTTGATTTTAAAAATCCTTCTGAAACAACCTCTTCTGGAGTGCAAGCAAAGATTATACAGTATATTAAACATTTTTGTTTGTTGTTTCATTGACTTCATTAGGGAAGCAAATGATTCTAGTCTACGTTTTTAAGAAATTTTATATTTTTCCATTTTGAAGAGGGATAATAAAGTACATTTTTCAATTTTGTAACACACTAATGTGATCAAAGCTTGTCTTGCTAGTATATTAAAAGATAAATTGTGAGGCAAAACCAGGTATGTATCCTTTACATTTTTGCCATGAATATTTGGAGTCCTTTTTCCCTAAACAGTTGTCTGGAGATGATGAAAGCATTTTATGACCTGTTTTCCTTCTACAAAACACAATCAGGACATTGGTATCTCTGAAGTTTAAAAACGGGTAAAAGAACTTGTTTACATATTTTCTATTACTGACAGGCACTGAACAGCCCTACAACTAACTGGTTCAGAGCAAACACATTGAGTTACTTTTCACACTGCATATAGTTAAGTGCCTAACTCTGCAACTGTGTCATATGGCTATGGGAAGCCTACATGGATTCAGAAACGGTGAAATGCCTGAAAAATAAAATTCATCAAGTGCTAATAGAGAACGAGCAGTGAGCCACAAATCACCAGGGGCTGGAATAACAAAAGAGAATATTATTTTTCCCCAGGTCTGAAGCTTTTACATGAGCATCTGCTGTTGTACAGTATGAGGCTTCTGGGTAACTTGGACCTTTACTCAGAATTGGATCTTTAACCAGAAAAAAAATATGGCAAAGGCTTGAGCTTAATTTCAGTGTCTGTAGTCATTTTTAAGTTGATGTGAAGCTAATACCTGCTCTTCCAAAGGATGAAATTTCATGTTCCAGGCTTTGTATTCTAAATGTTTATGATTAGGGCGGGTACTCTTGTAGAGAACTGCCATTATTCACCAGGTGCTAGTTAAACACTTTTTTATTATGAGGGTGACCAGTCACTGGAAGAGGTTTCCCTGGGAGGTTATGGATTTTCCATCCTTGGAGATATTTGGACGTGGTTCTGGGCAGCTGACTCTAGATGCAAGGTGGGGAGGATAGGGACAGATGACTTCCAGAGGTCCTTTCCAACCTCAACCATTCCATTATTCTGTGAAGCAAATAACATTAACAATTTCTAGAACTAGCTGGAAGTTATGAGGGATTCACAGATTTGACAGATGTATTGTCTTTAATACTTATTCTAAATATGCATGCTAAATATTTTTTTAAGTTAGATTCATTAGATAAGATAGGATGCAAACAGGAAGGTTAATTCTGGAGAACTTCTTGCCACTGGTAGGAAAGGTTATTAGCTCATAAAATGCTAAGTAGCATAATGATTGAAGAGAGAGTAAGTGGTTGTTCCTCTACCTACAGCTGAGTTCCTTGCTTTTAAAACTTTTAATACCAAGTTGAAAAAATGTTGCATTTTCTATATAGATTTGTCTGCTTCTGTTTTGTTTCTTTTTGTTCTATCTAGGCTTGCATGTAATTGTAGCTTTCCCATTGACCTATTAGGTACCAGTGGTGTCTTTAAGAAGTGGTGCACCTTTGAGTTCTGCCCTAACAAATTGATCCAAAAAGCTTCCTACATTACACTTTAAGGAGGATCTTGGAAGATGACATTAATCCTGTTCTCTACAGCTGCTGTGCTGTAGAATGCTGTAGAACTCTTCCCCTGAATAAAATGGATTACTTGTTTTCATACCACATCAACTCTCTTAATCCGAGTTGCTGCTTTTATGGAGGATCTCGCTATTTGATGAGTACTACTGTACTGTAAAACAAAGTGAATATTACTGTGCTTTGAAGGAAAGAGTGCTGTTCTTGTTTTTTAGGTATAACAACATTAATCAAATTATCCCAATCTCTGGGTTATGTTTATGAAAATAGAATTTCTAAAACTTCTGATTTCAGTAAGCCTAATAAAATGTTATTGTTGGAAGACTACAGTATGATTCTCTCAATAGTACTAGCAATAAAAAAATGTTAAATGACCTTTGTAATTTCTAGAAATATTATCTATGTCTTTCTACAATAACATTTAATGATTAAGTGGAAAATCTTAATTTTCCAATGGGAGATGGATAATCTGAGAAAGATAATTTTAGGAAGGAAGGTTTCGCAGATGCAGAAGTATCACAGTTGCCTGAGGGCATATCAAGGATGAGTTCAGCAGATGAGGCCTTTAGTTCTGCACTGGGTGATTGTCGCCATATTGCCTACACTGGGTGCAGTTCAGAAAACAACCTGTCTCTATGGCACAGCACAAGGGGGAGCTAAGAAACCTGCTGCAACCATCACAGTTCTCAGGGTGTTTTCTTTACCAATAGATGCACAGAGTAATAATACAGGCCAAAAGTGAGCTGATTCCTGCTCATGCATTTGTTTCCAGACATCTGCTACAGCAGTGTCAGTGCTGCACCCACTGCCCAACTTAACATCATTTTTGGAAGTACTTATTTCCAGTATGGCACAAATGGGTAGAACTGGTTTGGGTCTGGTACAGTGCCGAGGTGATCATCACAGTGGGAAGCAAGGGGACAGTTCTGTGTCTCTGAGCTGAGGTTCAGCTCTGTCGAATAAACCTGGGTAACACAGAAGGGTTGGCTTTCTCTGCAGTTCCATTCCCAGTGATTGCATAGTTTGGATTCTCCTAAATAACCTTTACCCTGGTTATGAAGAATTAAATGTAAATGCTGTTCTAATTTAAGTAAAAGAAAACCTCATGGCCTACTATTCCACTAAGTTAATGCTAGTATAATTAATAGAAGAGTGGGAATATGTTAGGTTCCCTGTTTTCCCCCTGCTTTTTCCCTGTTTTAGTGATTGGTCATATGTGAGAGCAGACCTAAATTTTGAGCTAATCTTTTAAATTTATGTGCAGTCTCTTAGTATCATCCTTACAATTTGTAACGTTAAATGTCTGATTTTGGCAAATTATAGTGCAGAGATGAAAGTATTACAACTAACAGTTTGTGACTTTGTTAAAACAAACTAATAGAAAGCCTCCTGCAACACTTTTAGTGTAGTGTAATCTGTGGTTGTATGTGGTGGTTCCTTGAACAGCTTTATGAGCAGAATCTTCAGTCTGTAGGTTATATGTTGTTATCAGTATTAATGTGATTCCAGGAAACTTGATAAAAGGTGATAAACTGTAAGAAATTACTTGTTTGGGGTTTTTTTTAAGTTAACTTTAAGTTAACTTTATTTGTTTATTTTGTTTAATTGTTTATTTGTTTTTATATATATCTTGCCTTATTCAGTTAAAAGTCTTGTTCATAGCTTTGAATTTTACTTTATTAGCTATTGAAGATGGCAGTTGGATGCTTGTTTTGACTATATTGCATATGCCAATGCATAGAAGATCTTTCACAGTATTGGCATAAGCTTTGTGTTTACACTGAAAAATTATTGCTGTGTGAGATTCTTTATTGAGTTTTGTTAAAGTAACTTAAGATTCAGCCTGAAGAAGTGAAGGTACCAGGGAGACCCTATAGCAACCTTGCAGCACCTAAAGGGGGCCGACAGGAAAGGTGGAGAGGGACTTGTTACAAGGGCTTGTAGTAATAGGACAAGGGGTAATGGCTTGAAACTAGAAGTTCAGAAGTTCAAATCAGTAGATTTAGATTAGATATAAGGAAGAAATTCCTCACTATGGGGTTGTGAGATACTAGAACAGGTTGCCCAAAGAAGATGTGGATGCCCTATCCCTGGAAGAGTTCAAGACCAGGTTAGATGGGGCTTTTGAGCATCCAGGTCTAGTGAGAGGTGTCCCTGACCATGGCAGGGGGATTGGATCTTTAAGGTATCTTCCAACCCAGACCATTCTATGTTTCTATGACCATGATGATAATAATTAGTGTTTATCCTGGAGCTGAAGTCAGCAGTTTTGGAGAACCTCATGTTTTGACCAGTATTTGCAAGAGTTATTAGGTTGTCAGATTAGATTTTCAGGTGTGCCTTGAGACAATTTTGCACTTACTTAACTGAAAAACAGTACCAAAAATTTCACAGATCAGGTTAAAGGACTTACATAACTGTTATAGGATGGCTCTCAAAAGCCAAAAAAATACCCATTGATTCTTGTCTTTTCCTTTTAGGTCGTTTATTGAGAGCTAATCAGATCACATTCAATTGGGATAGACTGGCTAGTTGGATCAATCTCACAGAGCAGTGGCCCTATAGAACATCGTGGCTCATATTGCATCTTGAAGAGACTGAAGGTGTTCCAGATCAGCTGACATTAAAAACCATCTATGAGAGGTAAGTGTTATTGCAGTAATGGTATGCTCTTTCAGTGATTAAAACATTGTCCATTATTAATGATTATTAGAATAATGTGGATTTCCAAAAACTACTACATTGTAATCTAAAATTCCCACAACCTTACTCTCTTCTGTCTACATTGGGAAACTTTAAATGACTTTCATATTTAATGCACCACATACAAATGTGTGCTTTGTATTAAAAACAAAGAATTATACTGGAATTCTTTCACAGCCGACTAGCTTGTGCTTCTGTTTCTTGATACAATTTTCATCTCTACCTTGGTCAAGCTTGAAGTTGTTTGGGTTCTTTTCCCCAGTTAGAAATCTCAACTAAGCTCTACAAAAACTGCCTTTACTGGTAAAAATCTCTGGAGGTTTGGTGCTTAGCAAGTGTGTTTGAGGCTATGGCAGTGTCTTACACTGCCATTAAGGAATACAAGAGTGAAACACGACTTCCTCCATTGCTGGCACAAATTGCTGTCCAATAGAGCTGTCCAGTGTTGCAACTGAGAGCAAATGGTCCCTGGGTTGCCAGCGAACTTGCCTCTCTAGAACTACTTCTATTTGGAAGAAAGAACTGGATTGTGACAAGTGACCTGATGAGAGTGGGAGGAAAGAATGTAACTGGGAGGTGGGCCTATAGGAAAAAAAGCAGAACCTGAGAATGAAAGTCAGTGAGAGGAAAAAATGGTTTGACTTGGGTAAGAAATAACTAAGATCAGATGAAAGAACAGCTGATGTAAAGAGAGGAAACTGGAATTGATTGAACAAGTTACCAGAAAATCTAGAGACTTTGTGAGTCTCTGGAGAGACTTGGAATGGAGAGGAGAATGAACTTGGTCAGAAAATTCTGGGGAAAAAAGTGTTCAGCAGTAGAATTTAAAGAATGGGAAAAGATGAATTGTGTGAGGGTCTGGAATGGGGTCAAAATTACTAAAGTGTTAAGAATGGAATTAGGATTGATTGGGAAAGAGCACTGGACTAAGTTATTTAAGGAAAGTCAAAGTGCAGTTAAGATCTGAACGCAGAGCACTCAGAAGGCAAGGATGGACTGGGCATGACAAGGTTTGGAGATAGACAAAGATGTCAAGTAGTGAACTGGAGTAGGTTCAAGTTGGGGAGTTGAAATACAAAACTTCAGAATTAAATAAGTGTTTGATTATAAAAGACTTTCCTCTGGAGAATGGATCCTGTTTCTTGGTTTTGTGTTTCCTCTGGGAGTGTAAGATACCTGTGAAATCATAGATAAAATAATGGAAACCCACCTCTTCATTGTGGGTTCACACAGTGTCACAAATGTTTATGTCATCAAGTAAGTACAGTAATTCAGAATCATCATGGATTCCCTCTCCTGTCATGCTTTCTAGTACCCTTGCTGTAGATATTTCTAACTTCTCTGTATTTAGAGAATTGCCACATGGCATGTTTCACAATTTTATATTATAAATGTATTATTTATATTATCCAACAGACTCATTACAGCTTTTTGATTATTAGCATCAACAGTAATAAATCACTTTGGAGTGATGAAAGTCCAAAGCTATCTTCAGGACACAACAATGTGTATGGTTTCTGATAAACCAGAAGCGATGCTAGAGACACGATTTGTTCTCATAAATGAGTAGTAGTAATTCCAATATAATCTAATGTTAAATCTCTAGTAAAGCAACTTGAGGAGGAGGGAAGGACAGTCAAAATTGAACGTGAGTGACTTACTTGGGTTCTGGTTTATTTGTTGTTGGTACAGACACTTGAGCTGTGTGTATTCAGTGCCAGCTGGAGTGTGTCAGGGTTTGTTAGTTCAGGTGTGGCGGAAACCCATGACTCCTGCAATGCTATTGTGCCCCTTGTTATGCAGGTTGTGTTTGGAAGTAATACAGCTGCTTGAGTAGAGTGCTAATTCATAACTGACTGTTATAAATGTGTAAATAAATTGAGTATAGTACTGGAATCTGTAATGTGAAGAACTGTGTACCGTATACTGGAAAAGAGAAGGTAATGATCTTCTTTTAAGTAAAGCTGTTTGTATTTCACCTGCAGTACCAGGAAAACTAGAAGAGGACTGACATTCAGGTTTCTCTCTTTAGCTAAAAATAGCTACAGGATTATTTTATATGAGAATGATGAAGCACCAAGACTGAGATTCTTTGACTACTTAACTATTATTAAAAAAAAAAAAAGCTTCATAATAGTAACATCGCCACATGATAGGGAGAGAGTTGATGTCTCTCTCAGCCACTTCTTTTGAATCTCTGTGAGGAACTGAATGTATAACTCTGCTGATGCAGTGACAAAGCTGAGATCTTACCTGTCTGGTGATCTGCATGATCATCTTTACCATATGCTGAATATGGAAAGGTCTGTGGACTCTTCTCTGGGATTATCTAATGCTCTAGAATTCTGTTTCGTCCAAAATCTTTTCTGTGTCATTTTTATTCTTTTTATCTACAACTGTTTGAAGTCACTTGGCTTGAGTATCTCTGTCTCTCTATCATTCAAAATAGTGTCTTTGAAAACTTCAGTTTCTGTTATCTACTATTTCCTAGTTTACAGAGCAACTTTCCCTATTGGAGTGTCATGAATAGATAGCAGATTTTGATACTTTTATGCTCCTGTACTGAATTTGTGTTACATTTGCCCTTCCTTTTATTCTGCAAGATTATGTTTGGGTCGGTTTGGGGTTTTTTTTTAATTTTAGTGCTTCAGAACCAGAGCAAGGATATAATTTTCTTAGTATTGAATAGTTTGTGTCAAGCTACTTTTTATTGTGACAGTGAAAATTCTTCTTTGTCTTATTTCTGAAGTGTGTGGGGTTAAGGATCTGCTTAGGCATCTCCTTTGGATGAAAGGAATCTTGTAGGTTCTGTGGTAGGTGTAGGAGTTCTGTACTCAAATTACATTCTCCCTATAAAGAGAATGCTTTGATACTAGTTACTTTTCCAACTTTTAAAATATCGTCTTTAAAAAGCTGTGAATAATGGGATTCCACTGCAGTGAGAACGTTGCATTGCCTTCCTCTTAGCTGCTGATTGTGCAGGGCAGAGGGTTAATGCAACGGATTGAGCTGTACCAAGCAGGTACCCTCAGCCGGAGAGTTACAGAAGATGATTCGTGTTTGCACCGAGGGTATGACAACCAGTAATAAAACCTATGCTCTTCTACTGCTTTATCTGTGGATGCAGATTAGAAGCAGCTGTTAACCACTGGTGCAGCTGGTGCTGTGGGCGGTGTGACCCAGTGCCTGCTGAAGGCGGTACTAGTGTGTGTGGCGGGGCTGTGCCAGCAGGTGGCACCAGAAGAACGACTGCGCTGGCACCCTCCGCTCGCTTGTTTGGCTGTATTCCTGTTCAACGGTACTGATCTTTTCCACTAGATACTTAGTTTTTTGATATTTTAAATATTAAGCAGTACTTAAACGATATACCAAGAGTACAGTAAAATGAGAAGGATCAAGTAATCAGGCATTAAGAAATGACAGAAGAAGAATGCTGGACTAGTCACCTCTATTCTGTTTCACTGGGGCAGTATCTGTGCCTCTGTTGGGAGGTGGTATACAGCTTATGGTTCTGTAGGCTGATAGTAGTGAGTGCTCAGTGTTCAGAGTTATGTTTGAAGCTAGTGGGAGCTCTGCTTTCAGTAGGTGGAGTACTCTGAAAAAAAAAATGGTATCTCAGTTTGGTTCCTAAATAAAAACACCTGTATCTCCCTACTTCTATTTGTTATTGAACAAATAAATAAATAAAAAACTAATATATTCTTTGTGTGAAGGATTGTTGGGGGAGGTTTGCGAGTGCTTTTCAGTAGGTACTAACATGGGCATGAAAGGCTGCATTCATGAGTATGAAGCCAGTTCTGTCAGGAGAAATGTATCTTTACTATGGTATATTATACAGAGATAGGGTAAACCTATTGAATATTTCCTTGGCAACATTTTCCCAGGGCCTTAAAAAAATTACACCTCAGTTTGTGGCACAGGCACACCTCCAGTCTGATGGATTGGAGTCACTTAAACTGCCCTGTTACTAACAGTTCTTTCGTAGAGGGAACAAGCCCATGGTTTGTAATTGTGTCAAATTTTGATAATAGAAAAATTCTGAGTCTGCACTGTTGGCTTTTGTTCCAGATGCTGGAGAAAAATGTCTTTACTCTTTACTTCTTTAAGGTGACTTGCTGTATGTATCATCTCACTTCTATCCTCTCACTCCAACCTCTCTCTGTGGGTTTGCATCTTTCCTTGGTTTAGTCTTCCAGTTGGTATACTAATTAGTATCAGTATTTACTCCTTTGAGTTTGTGCGTTGCCTTTTTGAGCCATCTCTCGTCATTAGGTTTGTCGTGGGGTCTCTCTCCTTGGCAGGTGAAGCTCCCAGTTCTGATTTCTTGTCTATTGTGTTCTCCTTCCTCTTCCATGTTCAGGTAATTCTGTAGTCAAGCACTCCATTGTCATTACTCACCTCTCCATCCTAGCCTACTTTAACTATTTTTACCATTTTATTTATAACTGTAACATACAGTTAATATTCCTATACGTTTATGTTGTGTTGCATTCTCCTCTGTGTTGCTCTGAAGAGTGTTCCTACTGTCAGTTTTACATAATGCTGAAAAGTTTTACAGACGTTGCAGAATGCAGATTTTTAAAGCTCTAAGGTGGAATAAAGCAGGCGGGCTTTCTGTAAATGAAGTTGTAAGAGAATTAAGTTGTCAGATTAAAGCAAGTTTCTGTTGAATGTTTGTAACTGATACTTCTCAGACTTATAAATTAGCCAGCTATAGTAATGTGCTTTCTTGTGAAGACTAAATGAAGCATCCGTGACACCAGAATGAATGTCAGTGCCAGATATAAATAAATTATATACTGGGAGAAGTCACCATGGCTTTTATAGAGAGGAGTCATGCTTCACAAAACTACATTCTCAACAGAATCATTGAACATGTGAAGAAGGCTGTGCAATATTTTGAAATTTAAGAAATTATAAGCAAGATCTTGATCTAAGAAGATCTACATGTATTAAAATTTAAGGTAAGAAGAGGCAAGATTGCCTCAGAAAAACAGAATAATGAAGTGAAAGATAGGAGTAAGTCTCTTGTCAGAAACTTGCAGATAAAGTTTCCAAACGTTGTTTGTCCTGGTTNGTTTCCTTTTCTAATTATTAAGTCTCTCTCCCTTATTCCTTTTCTCTTCCCCTTTGGGGAGGGAGGGGGGTTAACAGAGAGTGTCTGTTGGGTCTTAGGGGCTGCCCTGACCCTAAACCGTGACACTTGTGCTCCTTGACTTACCTGTAAATGCTCTGACAGAGCGAGAAGATGCAATGTGGGGATGTAACTAGGAGAGGTGTTTCACAGAGTGTTGTGGAAATAGCTATGAGTAAATAGCAGATCAAAGTCATTGCAGATGTAGATATTGTAACACACTGGGGAAAATAATCTCATCTATAACCCTGCTGTCATAGTAATGGGCTCTAAATCTGCACTGAGGAGAGAGATACACAAATCGTTGCTGATTCTTCTGGAAATATATGTTCAGTGCTCAGCAGCAGTTGGAAAATGAAACAGTGTCTTTAGGAGTTACTAGCAAAGCAATGGCAAGAAGGAAGGTCTTGTATTATACAAATCAGTGTTGTATCTAAATTCTGAACACTTTAAGATTCTATTTGTCACATTTCGAAAAGGTTGTGCCAAAGTAGAAAAAATACTAAAGTGGGTGAGGTGAGCATTAGTCTCGCTTCGGACTTTGCTGTGGGTATCAACTGTCCAATTTCCACACAGGGAAGAGTCCCAGTTTTACCTGAATACTTTCTCCT
>VWZY01004488.1:194093-212933 GCA_013399075.1 Chloroceryle aenea | reverse complement strand
TTTTCTTTTTAATTCTCAAGTCTTCCTCAGTCTTAGGCATTCAAGTAATTTATTTCTTTTCCCCCAAGGTCTTGATATTTTATTTTAGTTTGACACTCTTTTAGTCCTCTTAGTTTGTTTTTTGGTATTTTCTACTGCTTAAGGGTGTAGACGGCAGTGACTTTTATATTGCCACCTTGTTGACTAAAAATCATGCTATTAAAGCTGATTGTATTGGAGGGAATGTCTTCTCAGTCCCTTTCCTCATTAAGTTTACTCACTAAATGANATTTTATTTTAGTTTGACACTCTGACTTTTAGTCCTCTTAGTTTGTTTTTTGGTATTTTCTACTGCTTAAGGGTGTAGACGGCAGTGACTTTTATATTGCCACCTTGTTGACTAAAAATCATGCTATTAAAGCTGATTGTATTGGAGGGAATGTCTTCTCAGTCCCTTTCCTCATTAAGTTTACTCACTAAATGAGATAATCTGCAAAACACATTTTATCTGTCCAAAGTCTTGCAGTATTCTGTCTATTGGAAGATGTTCCTAGAAGTCACTAAAGTAATTCTGTAGCCCTCTTCCCTGTAGCTTTTTCCTTCTAAAATCTGAAAATATTAGGGAGAGTTTCTGCATCTGCAAGCTAACCAGTTCTCTTGTAGATAGGGCAGATTTACTGTCCTGTCACTACTTAAAGCTTTAGTAGCTGGACTGTCTTTGCTGATAAAGTCTCTTCCATGTGTAAAAATTATAGTTGAAAGTGAAACTTCAGGCATGTGTATGCCCCTTGAATTAAAGAGTGCAATTCAGAAAATGACTGACTAAACTTGTAAACACTTGAAAAGCTATGGGTGTCTGAATTTTTTACCTTTGAAGCTCCTGCAGCATCTACGGTTCTGCCAGTGTGAATGCCCAGAATTGCTAATGCAAGGCCCAAATCGAGTCTCATTTTAGAGCCTATTCAGGATTCTCGAGAATCAGTAGCTGAAGGCCTTAAAACAAACAAACCCAAACCTAAAACACCTGAACAAATAACTGTGGTTTGAGCGAACAGTTTAATGACCTACCTGTTAATGGAGGGCTCCTTGGAAAAAGTAGTCAGTGTAAAGTTGNTAGTAGCTGGACTGTCTTTGCTGAAACAGGCAACCTGTTTCAGGGTCTCACCACCCTCATGGTGAAGAACTTCTTCCTAATGTCTAACCTGAATCCAGCTATCTCTAGTTTTAATCCATTCCCTCTAATCCACAGGAATTTCCCTGTGGTCATGTTCGGATACCACTGGGGTAAAGCATTCACAAAAGAATTGGTCCATCTGTGGTTAAGTATTGTCCTCGCTCTCATGGCATTAGGATCTGGGTTCCATATCTTGTGGTGTAATTCAGCTGTTGCTTGGTGAAACTGTGAGAAATATAAGGCTGCTGTTTCTAGGGAGATAGTCCTAAGAGGGAGTGTGACTTAGTGCTTAAAGATACTCACTGGCAGTAGGGGAGTGCTTGTCCCTAAAACTGAATTTGCAGTTTGCTTAGTGATACAGAACTCAAGTATTCACAGAGTCATCTGTTCAAGTGCTTCCTCCTGGCTGGTTTTGATGTTATTCTGCTTGTTGTGCTTTATGTCACGAGGGACAGTCTGACCTGTCAATCTTTGCCCAGTCTTTGCTCAAACTGGTGTATTAAGACAGGACTCATCAATTTTTTTTGATATCAGCAAATAATGGCTGGTCCCTGAATTTCTGTGACATTGCTATTCTTGTAGTTTCATTCAAAATATTAGAATGTGGGAGCTTGTCTTGGGATAGAAGAAACTCTCATGAGCCATCTGTTCAGATTAGGATCTTCACCCTTACTTTATGTCCTTGAAAACATGTTTTTTGGAAAGCTGAATGAAAGTATGGAAATCAAGAATCTTAAAACTGATTTTGACAAAAGTTACATATCTTTCAGGATGGGAAAATCGTTGTGCTTTCCTCAGAGTTGTAACTGTCATTTAAAATTTAGCAACATATAATTCTTCCATCACTTGGGCTTAATTTAACCTCTGCAATAAAGTATTTGTGCACATACGTATGCATGCCTACTTATGACAGATGTCAAACTGGATGGCAAAAGGATGTGCCAAAGCAGAACACACCAAATTTAGAAGAATAACATAACAGCTTTCCTGTATTCAAATTTCTTTTTTTGGGGGGGACTATGGGGTCTAAGCTTATTTATTACTTTTTCTTTAATGCTTCTGCAGTTCTTACACCACTGTAGTGAATAATTTGTGGAAGTTATCCACTCTGTCTGATTTATCAGTAATGGAAAGCATTGGTAGTTCTTCAGTTCTAGATGTTGTCTTTACAGTTTCAGTACTGGTATATGATTTTGCTTGCTTTTTTTCCCCGGTCTTGTTACTGATATTACCCCTTTTTGGAAATAACCACAGACAGTGGTTACCTCTAGTAACGGTAACCAGAGAACTTCAGGTTACTGGACAACCCATCCTCAGTTTCTCATTTTCCCTTTTTCTTCACATTAAACTGATAGAAGCTAGATTAGTTGTAAGTGTAACAGCAGATGTGTACTGTAGCTGTGGAGCTCTGTAGCGTGGTTTCATTGGTGCTGCGTTTTCCCGATAAGTTCAGATCTTCTGAGTGATACACACATGTGAGTCAAATCAGGAAAACACTTGGACAGGTTAAAACATTTTTCTGTTTCATACACAGTTGAATATTTCTACTTCATTGTTTACTACTTCTATTTAAGAAAGTGTATTTACAGCATACTGAAAATACCACCAAGATATATATGATACAAAAATTATTTTATTAAAGAAATGGATTTAATAGAAGAGAATCAGAAAATAGTGTTCTGTAGCACTAGTAGTAAAATTTATTTTTTGCCATATAAAGGCTCATTTATTTTTATATCAATTTGATGACACATCTGCTTGCTTTATTCAGCTGAAAAGAAAATGTTGGTTCTTGGTGTTTTGTAAAATTGCTTTGTTAAATTATTTTCGAAATCGTTCAACTTTTAACAAATGACATTTGATACTAACATTGGAAAGCAATTTCAGCTAATTAAGTAGATCCTTCTATAAACCATTGGAACATTAAGATGACAAACTGTTCATTCAGGATTATTTTAATTGGTACAATTATTGTAATTTTGTCGCAATTATGTGTTGAGCTAAAAGCTTTTGTCTAAATCATTTGAGAGTTTTTTGTTAATATACATAAGTAAGAAGAAAAGAAGTAAAATAAAAACTGAAGATAAGCATTATCTGTCTACTTCTTCATTACAGTGCTCTAGACAAATATCTATTAAATTACTCTTTTTTAAAAAGTATGTTAAATGTTTTCAGCAATTCCCTAGCAATGTTAAGCTTGAGCAACATCATTTGAAAAGTAACTTTTCTGGAAGGTTATGATGTTAATTCCAGCTTTGACACTGTTTAAACACTTTTTAATAAAAAAGGTGAAATTAACTTTTGAGGGATTTGTGAGTTGTATTAAATCTATTGAGGTATTAATGTAAGAAGTGTAGCTTTTTAGTGATGATAGAAATTAGAAATGAAAAGCCATGGAAGGTGCCACATTCCTCACTCTGGTTATGATGTTTTCTGCAATCAACTTCTGCCCAGGCACAGCTTAAATAAATCACTTTAAGTAGACAAATCAATATTTTTGTAGACCTCACAGTGAGGCATTACTTCTAAATAATTAATCTGCTTTTTGTTTTTTAGTTTCCTTTTATTGCCTTCTACTTACACAGGGCACATAAAGTTCTTAACACTTGTCACTGTGCTAATAATGTGGTCTCAGTGTTAAAAGGCAACATACCAGTTGAGTAGTAGGTGATTGTTGCCCAAACTGTCTACTAAATAGACCTGTGTGAGGCAGGGCGTAAAAGAGAAGTAAATAAGAGTACCAGAGGACGTGACAAAAAGGAAGTTCAGGTGAAAAAGTAATTGGGAGAGAAAAATGACTGGAGTAAAAGCTAGTCAGAACAAGACAGAGGAGTACTTTGAGCTTTTTTTTTTTTTCAGTTATCTTTTTATTATAGAGTAATAAGTCGTATTTCTAAAATAGTTTCCAGATAATTTTAAATGTTTACAGTATAGCTAATATGTATTAATGACATCCCTAAAAAATGCTCCTGTGTATATTTGAAATCCCTCTAAGCACCACTGATTGATACTAGTTTAGGGTAGAACACAGAAGCCTTAGTTTTATCATAAACAATTTCAGGAATGAAAAGTTTTATTTTTAACCTGTGTAAGTCAGTTCATGAGATTTCTGTACTTTTGGGGGAGTTGATGAAGTTGGTAATAAAGTTGGAGATGGTGGGGTTTTGTGTCTTCCAAATGTTTTTTGTCGAAAGTAGAGTATTCAAAACCTGAGAATGTGGGAAAACCTTGTGAGGTAAGATAGTAAGCTGGAAATGCATGTCTTCACTACATACTGCTACTAGTAGCCCCTATCCTGGCTTTTATCCCACAATAAATGTGCTGTAATTTATCTCAGGAAAAAAAGAGATGAAATACTTGCTTCATATTCAGAGAGACTTGTGTCTCTCGTTGCTTTAAAAGCCGGCTCCTGAGCAGTAGCACAGAATGATCGAGTTCTTTGGAGGCCTGTGCCCTACTATTCCTAGCAACAACTTGCTCATACACGCATACAATAGAGGTACCTCTTTACATGAACTCTGTTGTAAGAACTTGCTTCAGAAGGGCAAGGTAAGAAACAGATCATGTAATCCAAATGCTGTATAAAGGCAGTAATAAGTCTTTGGGTCCTGGTTGATTTGAATTTCAGTTATTAACCTGTAAATCTAGTATAGCAGTTGTACTTTTTTGCCTTCTGTTTCTAGATAGCATTTGCAGCAGATGGATGGATTAGTTTTTGACTTACTTGGAGAAGTAGAGCTCATGTTTCTGTGAGTGAAGTGCTCACCATGGACTCCTGGAGGTGGAATGTACTTTTCCTAGTCCTGAGGTTTAACTGTATGCTGTAATCGAGCACCAGAAGAGAATCTTGTGCCAGAGGCTGTGATGAACCATGGCCATTTCTAATGCTGTAAGACCTGGAAATACTTTCTGAAGTCCTGCAGGTGGAGATATAGAATAAAAGAATCCCTACATAAAGCCATGAAGTAGCTTTGTAACTGACATTCAGTAATGAAAATGCCGAAACCGGATTAATACAGTATTCCTGTATTTCACTTTTGTGAGTGATCTTATTAGACTTGTCAGTTAGCGAGACATAATTACTTTTTTGTTTACAGCGTAGCTTTGAGCAGTGTTTGATTCTTCGGTGCTACTCTGATGCACTGCTCTTCCATCTGTGCAATAAATACATTGGTTATTTTGTTTTAATTCTCTTGCCTTCTGTAGTTAAAATAGCACCACAAAATTGTGAATGAATTCAGGCGTTTGTAATTTATTAACACTTTTTGTAATTGTAAAGCATGCCAGTGTGGGGTGTATTCTGAGGTTGTGTTAGAAATAGACCTTTAATAGACTTTTAATATGGCTCAGTAACAGTGCCTGATACTGAGTGTGGGAGAGTAGTTTAATAAATATCAATCTTTTAAGGACCAAAATGTTTTTTCTTTCTGAAATTATTAGAAATGGGAACACTCAGAAGAGGTGTTTTATCTACTTTTAACTTGAATTGGATAGAGTCAGTTTTGCAAAGCAAGCTTTCCTGAACACCGATGGTAATAGGAGTTTTTAAATAGCTGTTGCATCTGTTCAGTGAAGTCTCTGTACTGCTTAATATGCACTGAGGGGTTTATAATTTATATCTAGATAGATATATCAAACTATATCTTTACTAAGATAAAACTCAATGCTAAAGCATAAGGGAATCAATGTGTGTGATGACTTAACTACTCCTGCCTTTATACAAGGATGTATACAAGCAATACTGTTTTTCTGTGTCCAAACAACCTGTTGCAGATTGCGGTTTGAAACATTTGCAGCACTATTCTTCATATGTTGGTACTACTGCAAATTTTCTGGAGTATTAGAGATCAGATGTCTAATTAGAGACTGTTATGCATCAAGTTTTCATATTGCATTCCAGTGTGGCCCAGATTTTCTAGTTTTCTGTTTCTCAGTATCAAATCTTTAGTACAAATATTTGTGTCATTTTAAATGAGAAGTTATTTCATTATTTTAAGCAAAATTTTTGTCTTAAACTGTATTGAGAGAAAAATTTAAAAGGTATGTCATAAAACATGACATGTCTTCATGCTCATGCCTTCTGTTGCTCTGTTTATTATTTCATAACAATTAATTAGGTCTGTTTATTTTTATGGAGTGCAAAAGTTAAGTGACTCTTACCCATGTGGTTACTGGCTTCTGTAAAATACATGACAAATAAATTTAGGTGTGCAAAGAGTAGCTTGTAGAATTTCTTCAGGGAGAGAGGTTTGGAAAGAGATGGGAGAATAGCCTTACTGAGTATGAGGATTTGCAGAGAAGTCAACCTTCCACCTGTCTAGGAACAGCAGGAAGGTCGTTCCATGAGAGAAGGCAAGCTGGAAACTGAGGAGGACAGCTAGAGAAGCAGGGTGTTGTCCTCATGAGCAACAGGTGCAGAGCAACAGGTGCAGTCCCACAGTAGTCAAACAGGAAGATCAGAACAGGTTTGGTGACAGTGACCAGGGACAGCAAACAGCATGGTGGTCTGTGGCCACAGGGCACATGTTAGACCAAGCCAGGAAGTCAAGTCAGTGGGTCAAGGTCATGAGCAGTGAAAGGTATATAGACGTAGCTCAGGCAGGGACCAAGGGCAAAGGCCTGAGGTTCAAAGCGCTTCTCAAATTGAGCAAGAGGGGCCTCCAGTGAGGTGTCTCGCAGCTCCTAGAAGAGCAGTCCAATCCCACAGCTGCACTGTATCAGAGCTGGCCTTGAGCACAGGCAGCAGAACCTCTGGCCAGGGGCCAGGGAAGAGGTGACAAAGTCTGTTAGCATGCTCCGGGACCTGACATAACCAACCAAACTGGGAATGCGGGCACAGCACAGCCTTTTGCTGTGGATGAAAGTAGTCAATGCTGCTGCTGTTTTACCACCACCTGATTGGGTGGTTAAGGACCACATCCTGTGGTGGCAACCACCTGCAGAAGGTGGTGAATGCGTAGGCTTTGTCATGTGCAGCCCAACAGCCAAGCACCTTCTGAAATTATGCTGGCGCAGTCAGCGCTGGGCCCACCATTGGACCACAGTGGTTATTTTTTAAGTCAGTCATAGAAGTGCAAGGTGAACATAAAGTAGGAAAAATCTGGGAGCAAATTCAGTCTCTGGAATAGAAGATAAGATGACATGCCTGTAAGTATTTGTTGGAAATTGTTTTTACTTTAAGAAAAAGCCAGAAATAATCCATCATTGTTGGACTATAAGTTAATCCACACTGAAAGTGGTTTTTAATTATAGCTGTGCATGGAAAGGACACGTGCAGAATAGTGGAATGAATTTATAAGGTTCTCTTCTGTCAGAGTAATGTTCTGTTTTGGGCTCATTCCTTTTAAATTTAAATAGTTTCTCATGGAAACAGACACTCTGTAACACTGACAATTTTTGATATTTCTGATTTAAAGAAAAATTCCTCTGCCTCAGGAAAATCTATCCCCAAAATGAGAATAGGGTGGTCACAGTGCTTTATTTTTAGATCTCTGTGCTTAAATTTTAGAAAAAGTAACTCCTAAAGTGCTTTACATGCTAACCTTTTATTTTTTTTATCTGAGAAGTACAGGCACATGCGATTTTTGTGGCTCTTTGCCAAAAGATTATAATTTACATAAGTATTTCTTTCAAAGACATAGTTTAAGACATTGAGCTTGGGAGTTTAGAATAGAGACTTCAATCTGCACACCAGCAGTGGGCTATTGGCTTCTGAACAGTAGCTTTGTTCATCGTATTCAGAACACTGTTCGCATTCAGACTTAAGTAGAGCTGACATTAAAATTCAGCTAATTTGTTTCATGTGATCCATCAGCTGTGTGTTTTATTTAAATCTATGTCACATTCTCTCTTGGCTTTTTATTTTGTAGCTTTAAGTGTTGAAGTAGGCCACTCTTTAACTCTTCAGTCCCTGACTTAAAAAGTGACTTGATTCTCATTTTGGCAGCATTGAACTCTTGTCTGGAATACTCACAGTAAATATATGTAACTAAAGTGTGCATTAGTGGGTTTGGGTTTTTTCACATTTCTGATGTTCAAATAAAAACGTATGCATTTACAGTCAGTTTACTTTTATATAAGGCAAAATAGAAGAACCTAAGGTAGTAGCTCAGTATCAGTGTAAACCAAACAGTTCTCAGATTGTGCTGAGTATACAGGTTTTACTTCTGACACTGCCACTGTTCGTGTTCTTTTTTTTTCTGTCGACCACACACTCCTTGAGGACCGCTTTTAGCTCCAATTAGATTACAGTAAGCCTAGGAGGATGAACTGTTTCCATTCTTTGGAACTGTAACCCATTCCTGGGTGTGAAGTATTGGCAGATACTACTTATGACAGCATTGTATGGCATTGTCCTCCAGCTGTTAGGTGCATGGTCCATTCAGATGTTTTCAGGTAAAAATGTATAGGAATTTGTTAATTTTATTTTGAATATAGGGCAATACTGTCCTGAAAGATCAGGCTGAAACATTAACACATCGTTAATATATGCTTTTAATGTAAAAAAGTTACACTTACTTCAAGCATCTAGCATTGATCCTCAATTCAGTCACATTAAATGCTAAATCTGCCACTCTTGTTTCCTGGATAATCCCATGATACCTAAAATTCTACTAATTATGGAGAATCTAAAAATAAAGATAAAAGAAGATCATTGCTTTGAAAAAGCTAACAAATTGTGAAATAAGGTAAGATGATGCAGCTAATGATAGATTTAGTTCGTTAACTATATTAAAAATACAATTATATCCAGATACTGTATTATTTTTTTTTTTAGTGTTATGTTCTTTTCACAAACACATGAGTGGGTATTTATTTAATGTAAGAGATTCTTAGTTGCACTTGATAGGTTACTGAGTGTACGTGAGGGCTTCTTCCTCCCTTTCCATCCATGCATCAGTGTGCTTCTTTTCCCCCAGGACAGCAGTGCTGCCTTAGGTGCTTTAATTTTCCATCCATCAGAGAAAATTTCCACTTTTCTTTGTGCTCTGCTAACTTCTTTTTAGCAGACTGCAGCATCTCATAGAGCAGTCTGAGAACACATCTATGCTAAGTCATCCCTTTTTTTTTGCTGCTCTGCTCTGGTGAGACCTCACCTGGAATACTGCATCCAGCTCTGCAGCCCTCAGCACAGGGAGGACATGGACTTGACAGAGCGAGTCCAGAGGAGGGCCACAAACATGATCAGGGGGCTGGAGCTCCTCTCCTACGAGGACAGGCTGAGGGAACTGGGATTGTGTAGCCTGGAGAAGAGAAGACTCTGGGGAGAGCTGATAGCCCCCTTCCAGTACCTGAAGGGAGCTTACAAAAATACTGGAGACTGTTTGCCTGAAGTGAAAGGACAAAGGGTAATGGTTTTGAATTAGAAAGGAGTGGATTTAGATTAGAAATAAGGAGGAAGTTCTTTACCACGAGAGTGGTGAAGCACTGGAAGAGGTTGCCCAGGGAGGTGGTTGAGGCCCCATCCCTGGAGACATTCAAGCTGGGGCTTGACAAAGCTCTGAGCAACCTGCTCTAGTTAAGGATGTGCCTGCTCTCAGCAGGAGGGTTGGACTAGATGACCCCTAGAGGTCCCTTCCAACCCAGACATTTCTCTGTTTCTGTGTTGTGGAACTGCAGTCTTAATATGGCTTTGGGAAAAGCTGTTAACTAGTGAGGTGCATCAGTCATAGAAAGGTCTTCTGTTTGTTTATTGTTTTCTCATAACTTTCTCTTTTTACTCTACATACAGTGTGGTTAATTCCCTGATATCCATATAGAATGCTGTCATGGTCACTACAGTCATTACTATAACCATGTCAACTATTCTCAGTGCATTCTTTCACAGTTCCCATTTTTACTATACTGGCCGTGAGAAACATTTTTTTCTTTTTAGTAACCTTTAATTTAGATTATCATTTCTCATTTGGTATCGGATGAGATACCTGTCTGTCATGATACTGTGAGATGAGATGTCAAATAGATAGGTCCCATCATGTCGGCCTCCATCGCTTGTTTGCATTTGGTAGGATCTTTTCATAAACTTCCACAAGGCTAACATTTTAATCGTTCTCCTTCCTTCCTGTCTTTCCTACTAGTGCTTACAAAAAACCCACCATTGCTTGACGACAGACATAATGCATCAACAGTCCTGTGTGCTGATTCTGTCACATTGTTTTATTGTTCTCTTCTATTTGAAGCTTCTTGTCTTAGAAGGTGCATTACCTGAAAGTTGGTTTTCCCCTTCTTACCATGAAATTATGCACACTTGTGTTTTGATCAATGTCTAAGGTGCTCGAGTGTCCTGTTACAAGAAATACTTGTTTAAAAATTATATTTTTAAGCATGGAGTTTCTGACTGGGGTATCAGAATTTGAATGGATGCTTGAGGCTAATGTTGACAAATGTTGATTTCCCCTTCCTTCGGATTTAATGTTACTGGTCTGTAAATTCCTGACCTGATTTTAATCTTTTGTATCGTTTCTTTGAGATTTCTCTGAAGCATACAATTAGATCAGATTACTTAGCAGTTTGAGATTTATTTTTTTTTGCATATTAGAAAAAATTACATTGTTATTTCTTCAGACAGTGCAGTTCTTTACGGGTTCTCTTCATATTTCAGAGAACAGGGAGAATGGATGCAAATGTAGTAGTATTTCACCCTAGAAATACCACTCTGCAAATGCAAGTTATATGGTAATAAACAGAGTTTATGACTTACCTATTTTTTATCCCCTCCAGAATTTCCAAGAATATTCCGACAACTAAAGATGTTGAACCTCTGCTTGAAATTGATGCAGATATACGGAACTTTGAAGTATTTTTATCTTCAAGAACACCCGTTCTTGTTGCACGTGATGTAAGAACCTTTTTGCCATGTACTGTAAACTTAGATCCCAAGCTACGAGAAATCATTGCAGGTGAGTATGCTTTCAAATGCATGGGAAATAGCAATTGTATTATTTCATTTCATTTTAGGTAGAGCCTGTTTGCACGTTACACACCATCATGATCTGTTCATCAAATCAGACCATCGATCAGATTGACTGGTTTGACTTCAGTCAATTAGTAGCTTGCTAGCTTTGCTGTAGAGGCCAGATCATACTAGACTAAAGTTTCTCTCTTGGTTGAGGGGAATCCACTGTACTTGATTTGAAGGCTCTTTAACAGGTAAAGGAAACCAATACACGCAATGATATTTTAGTAGTAGAGATGCATATTGACTTGTAGATTTTTGTTAGCAATTTTGATTAGCATCAGTAAGATCCTGTAGAACTAAAGCTGGTGAAACAAAGTGGAACATCTCCATTTGATGTATATACCACTAAATACCTCTGCAGTTGATGCTCATGCATTACTTTGTAGTCTGCTATAGTAAGATATTTGAATTCTTACTAGGGCAAGTGGTGTTTATTGTATGGTGGTTGTTAAGCAGTTATCTTTACTTGATTGTAGTCTCAAAAAATTGCAATCATTCAGGTATGTTCTGTTCTGCAAAAACAGTCCACTTGGCATGAAATGTTGCGCCTGCTCACTGCTGCTGTGGGTTGATGTGATGCATGGTATGACACTTCTTGTCCAGTCTTAGGGATTGCTGTTGGCTCTGGAGTAAGGCTAAGGCATCCCAACATTTCCCTCTGTTAAGAGATGCTAAATCTTTGAAGAAAACCAGAACTTTAAATTTAAAATAGAATCCTTATTAGTCGTTGGTGTGACAGTCAGTGTTCTAGGTGGGAACTGAAATCTGTTACTAACAGTTCTCTGTGCTTGTCTTTTCTGTCGTGGCACTTCTTCAGTCATCAACTGGAATCCTTTTTTCCAGCTTCCTTCTCAGCACTTCATAGCTTCAGTGGGTTGGCCTGATTTTGTTCATAATCTATGTCTTCTAAGTCTCTTCAGAAACATACAGGTCTTACTGTCGCCATCAGAGACGTACTGGGCATGGTGTATTCCTGCATTTCTTCTCACTGAGGTTGGGATTTGTAACTTACACTCTCTGAGAAAGAATTTTGAGAAACATTTAACATGCTACATAAATGTATGAAATAACTTGTCCTAACTCTTGTAAGGCTTCTTGTATATGTGATCTTCAAGAGAAATCAACCAAATGCAGATGAAAGTGACATTTGACATTCTATTTGATGAGCTCTGATTGGAGTTAAATACACAAAAATGTATTGTAATGAATTGACAAACAAATTAAAACCTTTTCTAATATTTCAAGCAAAATCTCTTCTTTCACCTTTTTATTTTTCAGACGTTCGTGCTGCAAGAGATCAAATGAATATTGGAGGACTTCCTTATCCCACATTGCCATTACATGAGGCACCTGCTAGAGCAACATCTCTCTTCAGTCAGCCTTCATCAGCTTGCTCTTCTACAACCTCCTTCAATGGCCCTTTCAATAGTGGAGTTTTGTCACCACAACCTCATAGCAGTTACTACAGTGGTATGACAGGACCTCAGCATCCATTTTACAATCGGGTAAATAATTGAGAACCAATTAATATTCTTCTCATTTAATCTGGTAACATCGCAGATGTCATCTATAAAATATTAAAAGACCCAGGCAAGTTTTATTTAGGAATGGAGAAGAATCTAGAAGTTGGTACCTTTCAAAGTAATGTTCAGTTGCTGTTGGCTAGGGGAGAAATGTGGTAAATTGCATCAGAAAAACAAATAGCACAAGGAGAAAAGGGGTCAAATCATTTAGAGACACTGCTCAATTGTAGGATATTGCAGAGTTTTCTTATTTTTGTGGTATAAACTGTGCTCAATCATTCACATACTTCTCATGGACATTGGAATGGATCCTGGCTTTTTCTTTGTGACTTTGGTTAAAACATACAGAAACCCAAGTGGGGAGCTACACCACAAGAATGTATGTCTGTCTCCCTTTTTGTCTCTTACTCTGGGATCTTTTCCCTGAACAGATGTTACACCGTTTTAAATGAATTAACATAAATTTCATAAAACATACTTTTTTGAGCCGTTTGTGGGCCTCAGAAAATACAGTCCTGGGCATGGCTCACTTGGAAATTGAATTAAGTACTCACTCTATAGTTAGGTTGAGTCTAAACTCTCTATTTTTGTGGGATATATTCGGTATTTTTAAACTTTTTTTTCTGCAGTACTGACAGGGAAAAAAAAGAGGTAGAAAGCTGATAGAAGTCATAGCTTACTTCTATAGACAGGAAATGGCCTCAACTTTCGAGTCCGTTTGACCATAGGTAAATGTTTACGCTAATAAGCTGGAAAGAAGTTATTTCTAAATCCGTGTTTGTTAACCAAGGCAGAAAAGAGTAGATGTAGCACAGAACTTTTAAGTTACCTGTTGAAGATGATTCTTAAAATAATATATTGAAAATATATTATTTTCAATTCAATGACAATATACTGTTTTATTGGAAATAACTTAAAATAACATAGACTTTAAGTAGTCCAACACCGATAAATGCTTGTCACACAAATCTTCATGCTGATACTAGCTCAGATTTGTTCAAGTAGATGTTTAATTGGAAGTCATGTTTCTGTGTCTGTGTTACTGTACATGACAAGGTTTAAAGCATGGAATGATATACAGTTGAAACTTGTATGGGTTTTTTTGCCTCTAATAAGCAAATTAATTCAAAATTCAAATTCAGAAGCAATTATTGGTGAGTCATAAGCTGTTCTTACAATCAGTGTATTTGTTCATTTGTATTAAGTGCATACACAGTCTTTCAGGCACACTTACCTTTTTTGCCTGACAAAGACTAAAATACTTCTGTTTTGGCCTTTCTCTCTGGAATTGTATCCTTCCCTTCTATGGTATAATTGGTTTTAGAATTTCATACTTTCAAATATTAACAAAATGCTCTATTCATTACTTTGGAGTCATAAAAAGTAGTCCTGAACACCACATGTGGAGGTAAGTGATGAGAATCTTACAATAGTAGAAAAAACAGATGAAAGGCTGTTTTCTTCAGCATCTTAAATCATGCTTCACTTCTCAAGTTTTTAGAAGAAGAAGAGGCTCTCCCCAGTAGAGTTTCTGAGAGAGCTCTTAGATACCTGTATGACACAACACAGCGGGTTCAAATGCTTCTGTGGTTCAAATGCTTCTATGAAATGCCTGAATTTTATGCAAAAACGCCCTAAGTTCTGGGGATAGATGCTTTATTCAGACCAGTAAATGGTTCCTGTCCTGTTGTCTTTAAGCATTCGTTTCTGCTAAAGAAAAAAGCCTTTGAGCTGTTGGGGGAATAAAGTCTGTTTATTTTTAGGAAAGGTATTTTGGGGTTTTAATGATGTAAGTTTCTACTTTGTTCTTTAGATTCTCCTTTGTTACGGACCTTGAATTTCTAGTGACATAATGTATTCATTTTTGGTTTAAAACACCATTCTCCCTCTGTATAGATGTAAAGAAAAGATTGTGTCCCATTTAACAACTCCTCCAACTTGGTGCTTTGATCTCACAGTACAGGACTGTGCTGGATTTTACCACTGTCTAATGGCCTGGCTAGAAGTTAGATTCAAATTCAGCTTCTTAATATGGCTGCTATCATGGATTATTGTGGAGTTCCTGTTTCTTATGAGGAAAGTGAGAGCAGTAGGCAAGTCTAATTGGGATTTTGTGGGTAGGAACTAGAAATTATGGTATTTGAAGACACTTTTTTTCAAAAGAGGAGCAAATTCTTTGATACCTTGGACAAATAGCACCCTTACATTTATAGGTTCTTCAGACTTGGAGAACAGCTTTACTCTGGTTTATGCCTGATGTGTATTTATATTGATCTCGTGTTTTTGTGCTATCTGTATTACCATACTTCAAATGAAGATTGAGTCTGTAGAGTTCAAGCCTATAATGGAGATTTAATCCTATGGATGTGAAGCAGTGGAGTAGCTGAAGTGGGCTGAAGGCATAATTAGACCTTATGAAAGAATTGTGAGATAATTGTCTTATTAGACAAATTATTTTCATTGCTTTGTAGTTTGATGACTCGCAACCAACAAACAGGTGCTCGCTCTGTGTTTCAGGGGATAGTCTTTGCAGTGAGAGGCACTTGAATGATCATTAAGCATTTCATGCTTAAGGGTTTTCCACGTGGTTTAAGCTCAGGGGAAAACTGAGGCATTTAATTTTTCTGGAAATATCATGAACTTTTTTTTGAAGGTAATTTAATTTCCAGAAAATGCCATAGAGTCTGTGCCTATGACAAGGAAATCATTTTAAATCCATGAATTTTTGGAGTCATCTGTTACCAAGCAGTGAAGGTAAGGCAAACCACATGCTGCATTTGGACTGATGGTTACGATGCATATCATGTCACTTTATATGTTGGAAGAGCATATGAACTTTTTGTGGTGATTGTGTGAAAAGCGTACAGAGACTACCTCCAGCAGCTTAAGGATATGGAACTATTTTTATTTTCCAGAAAGTACTCAAATTTGTAGCATGTGCCATCTAAGTAATTGATGCACACACAAACCGTAATTTCTCAGTTCATTTACGGCTGCTTGTGAATGCAGAGGTTTTTTAGTCCCTATAGACAAGTCCAAAGTGGAATACTTCAATAGATTTTATTCCTCCCTCATATATTGGCCACTGAGTCATAAAATTACTTACTCTGTGCTGAATTTGGTGCAGTTGACTACTCAGAATCTTGTCATGTGCAGAAACACAAACCAAATCCTATGTTCTATTTTGTTAAATAGCTGGGTGATGCAATTTTGTAAGTGCTATGTAGAGAAACATCAGAAATCTGTAATACAGCCATTATGTTAAGATTTCCGTTTGTTTTTTTCTGAAGAACTGGATAATGAATTGAAAGCAGTGAACACTGTATTTTGGCTTTCCTGAAGTCTAAAGGCTCTAGTCGTTTCCATTACCTTGCCTTAAAAGAGAATTGCTAAGGAGTTGAAAAGCTTTATTTGAAAACCTAACTCAAATTCAGAGATAGGTCAAAACAGAATTTCATAATCCTGGAAAAGTAGTTTGTACTTCTTGACTGCATTGTCAGTTGTAAGGTTGATGGCTCTTAAATGCAGGCTTGTGCATACGCACACACACGTTCTGTTGCATGCCAGTGGGTAGCATGTGAATTTCAGGGAACACGTTTTCACACAGCAGATTTTAAAACTTGAAAGATCGGTGTGTATGGAGTCCTCTGTTGAAAGTGTATTTGTAATTTTTGAGATCTCTCTATCTTCTAGAAGTGATTTTATTAAAAATCTGAGTTCCCATTTGGACCCTTTGCCCTGATGTGCTGATAAGACTTTTGGAAACTTGGATAGCATTCATTTTCTTGAAATTTGTTATTAAAAAGGATAGAAAGAAACCAGGTTATAAAAGTCATGATTAGAATTAACTGATATTTGCAGAGGGGAAAAAAAAAAGTATTAAAAATAATGTTTCCAATATTTGTTTTATGATAAGTAACATTGTCCTTTAAAATGAAAATTGTATTGAACAACATGCATTAACATATTTCCAACCAAAGTTCAAATATTGTCTGCTATGATAATATATTGTATCATTTATTAAATCTAGTATGTGCTGAAGCTTTCTGATTGTTTCCCACAAAAATGGGAAGTCCTAGTGATGCTATTATGCATCATGTTTTTTACTTTTGGTACAGTTGCTTTCAGTACTATGAAATATTCTAATTATTTCTAAGCATCCATCTTTGGATTTAGGAGACCCAAGAGAGTCCAATTATCAGAATTATCCTTAAATGATCCTTTTTCTTATACTCAGAACAGATGTTAGAGTGTAGCTACCAAAACCACTCCAACTCTGTTCCTGCAGAACACCATGCCAGAGCACCCATTGGCACTGAGGGATTTTGAAGAATTCCCTCCAGAGCTTTTGACTGAATTCTGTTCAATGCAAAAAGTAAAGAAAGCTATTAGTATTTGCTGGTTTTCACTTTATTAAACTCAACTAGAGGATGTGTTTTGTTGAAATAAGTTTTATTTTATTATTACATTTTGATTTGTGTAATTGTTTGTCCCTTTTTTGTTACGTTCTTTTTTTTTTCCATAGCCATTCTTTGCCCCATATCTTTACATGCCAAGGTATTACCCTGGCAGTTCTCATCTCATCTCACGTCCACCACTAAAAACGAGTTTGTCCAGAGATCAGAACAATGGCCTAGTAAGTATTTCAAAGGATAATTCAAATACTAACCTAGACAGTAAATATAGTAATGGAAATTAAGGTTATTATTATTGATTCACTGTTAGGCAAGTACAAGCTCTATATTAGAACTACTTTAAGCAAAGGTGTTATTAACATGTAAAATGTATTTTGTTTTAACTTTAGAGAAGGAAAAGCAATTCTAGCATCCAGTCATCAAGATTAGAGGAGTGTGACCTGTGATACTGGCAGGAAGGTATTTTAATGAAAATCCCAGCTGTAGTAGAGAAACTGATAAAGTGTAATACTGTAAGAAAAAGAGTGCTACTGGTCAATTTATCTTCAAAGTGTAGAAGGTAACTCGACATCCTTCAATGTTGTAGAGAATACTGAAAATTGGAAGGCAAAAGTAAAAAAAATTAAAAGGAATGTTTAAAATATTTAAGTAAAACAAAATACATTTTATCTTACATATGCATCAGTTGCAGCTTGGTTTTGTAAATACATATAATTCAACTTTACCCCTTGAAAAGGAAAAACGAGCAGACTTTTCTAGCTTCCTCTGGAATAATAAAATTCCTATTGAACAGTATTTATTTTACTGACAGATGGCTTTTTCAAACAGAGCCGAGAACTAAGGAAAACTAAAAAAGTAAAAGCCTCATGTCAATCAGTTTATTTCTAGGATATTGATAGAGTGAGCAAAACTATTAAAAGGTGGTGAAATCTTTACTCACAAATGTGTTTCTGTTGAAATATGTATTATTATGAGATCGTTCTCATTCACTGTTGACTTCATATTTTTTTTGTTGAGCCCTTGATCATTTTACCCAAACCATAATATTTTGTTGTTGTTAGGATGTTATCAAGGAGGATGCTGATGAGGGGCTTCCTTCACCCACAGACCCCTCAATGGTAAATGAGTAGTCATGTGGTGTGGAAATTTTAGCATCTCATTGCTTTTTCAGCAGTAATGAGTCTGCATTAATCATAACTGCAGTTCACTAACACTGCATCAGTGGCTTTGGTGAGCAAATAGAGTAGTTGAAAACTAATGTAGTTCGTGAATGGATTTAAGAGCTAATATTTCACCTTATAAAATGTATTATATTATTCCCCTATAGTTTTCCCCTTGCCTTTGTCAGTAGCTGTGGCAAGCTTTCAGTAAAGTGTGTTGTGGTAGCTGAACAAAGTGAAGAATGAATGACAGCTGGTCATTCAGCACTTAGATTTTTAGAATGGAGTAACTGTTTTCTTTCTGCTTTAGTCAGCTCTCTCACCTGGCCCATACTTCTGTAGTTGGTGACATAAAGCTATTGCAGTTAACACAGTATAAAGAACTTTTGATAGAAATTAAAAAAAAATAAGAATGCTAACATCTACCTTCTCCATGACGACTTGTCATTTTATCCTAAGTATTCACAAAAAGATGTCATCTTCATGGCTATAACTGTGGGAATCAGTGGAAAGTCATTATTTATTACCAAAGCAAAGTGGTTAAGTTAATATAATTGTCATCATTCTCTGAATACTTGCAACTAGTAGTTGTTGTCAGCAGTTACAACTTGATTTCAGTTGTTTTTTTTTT
>VWZY01004488.1:175004-188575 GCA_013399075.1 Chloroceryle aenea | reverse complement strand
CCCACAACCAAACCAAAAACACACACAAAACCAACCAACCAAAAAAATCCCACCCCAAACAAACAACAAGAAAACAAAACAAAAACCACCCCACACAAACTAACTACTAAAATCAGGGGGTGCATTTGAAATTTCTTTATCCCTTACTAAATTTTTTTTTTTGGTGTAGTTTTTTTTTAAAAAAAAGTTATCCGAGAGTTATTTTCTCACATAGTTGAGACTCAAGATTCTGTGAATTTTGTCATAGAAATACCTATAATAAGTGTTTCCCAATATACAGATACTCTGATAGTAATCAAAAATGCCTGTGCATTCTTAGGCTTATATCTTAATTTTAAAATGTAGTTGAACAAGCTTGATTGGTGTTAGTGTGCACTGTGAAATTCTGGGTGTACTGGGTGTTTGAACCAATCTTACGTGCATGTTTTCTCACATCTTACAGGGAGCAGGAGCAGGCACAGGATCAACTGCGGGAGTATCACACGTGCCTCTGAGCACAATGAGTGTGGAAGCTGTGTGTGAGAAGCTAAAGCAGATAGATGGTCTGGACCAGAGCATGCTACCTCAGTACTCTGCAACTATAAGAAAGGTATCAGCTGAATTTCATTAATATATTTAGGACCTAAACATGGAGATAGACAAGGAAAAGGAAGTATTTAGTTGCCTCTTGTCTTCAAAATGTTCTTTGAAATACCAGATGTCAAAATGCCACCTATGGCTATGTGTGCCATGTTCGGAGGACATTTCAAGACAAGTATGTATTTTTGCAGAGAAAATACTGCCTCTCAAAAAGGAAAAACAGACTTGGAAATTTAAATGTTGACGAGACTCATTAGTTTGAGGAAAAAAAGCAAGAAAAACATTTTCAAAATTGCTACATGGAGATAAATAGGGTGCAAATGTGTTCTATATCCAGGTAGCAATATCCTTTTTTTTTTTTTTTTTCCTCTGAGAAATTGGCACATCTCTCCTGTTGTAAATGAGCATTGAAGATGGTTCCATTTCTGTCTTACCACATTCCACATCTGTTTACTTCAGAAAAAGGCCACTGTACATTTTTCTGTTACTCCTCTTTTCTCTGAGACATTAGCACAGAGTAGTTTTTGTCTTTATTACCATTTTCATTGTTCTGTGTGCTCCTTTTACAAAGAAAGAAGGGGGAAATATGAAGACCATCTTTGTTGAATGTTCTTAATGAGCTCGCTTTGCCCCAGTATCTATCATATCTTTAAAAAATACAGGAAGAATGATGATTCAAGGATTAAGAGAGGAGTTTATCATAGAAAGCTTCAGCAGTGTTGCTTAAAGCAAGAAGTAGGATGTCAGACTGCAGCTCATTAAGTGTAGCTGCAAAACATTCCTGTTGATTCAGTGGCTCTAAGAGTAGCTAAAAGAATGTGCACATCAGTCATCTCTAATGAGAGGTGTAGATGTATATTCTTGCATTTCTTACTACAAGTGACATCATGTAAAAAGGATGAAAGAAAATGGCACAGCCTGATCTTTTTCCTGGTTTGATTAATACCATCTGCTGGGAGATGGGAACAAAACCACTGAGATTCCTCAGACAGAGCAGAGCTCTCAACTTGGGTCTTTCATTTTGTGGCTGCTCTCATAAGGCATGGTTGTTCTTTCACATTCTGTCCCCTGTGGGTCTGTATGTCCCCTGTGGGACCCTATATATGCTCTTGAAAGAAATACTTCTCATTGATATGTAATGTACATGATTCTGTATTGAATTTGGTGATGTTGGAAGTTTATCACTATGTAAACATGCCTAACATAAAGAATCATCTTCTGGGAATGTATGTGGCATTTAGGCATTTCTGTGTTGATCTCTGAATGATGATGAAAACTAGAAAGAAGCCTAATCTTCTGTCCCTGGGTATTTCTGATTATAAGAGGAATTTAAGTCTGTATTTATGGAGAGAGGGAACTTGGTGGAGGTACTACTTGGTCTCGTGCCTCAATCCAGGGGTCAGATGATGCCTGGGTCTTAATTGCCTGATTATCTTCAGATACTTGGACATCTGCAGTCCATTTGTGTTCTGAGTCTGAGAAATCTAGGCAAATTAATGTGGTTTATTGTCTGTGAAATGTTCTACCACTGATGTGTTGCTCTGTCTGTTTACAGAACACAATTACATTGCCTTTTATATGCATGTTCTTGATGGGTTTAATATTTTCTTTTTTTTTTTTCCGTGATGCAGAGGTTGTTCTTGTCCAACAGCAATCATGAATAAATAAAACCACCTTTACTATATAGGATTGGACTTAAGAGTGACACTGGGAAATTTCACTAGTAGTCCTGCTCAATATATCCAATTTTCATTATCTTTTTAGTTTGCTACTGCCACACCATAAGTCTGGAATCAGTCATTTACATTATTGAGTTTTATTGTTTTAGGCAAATATAAATGGCCGTGTCTTGGCTCAGTGCAACATTGATGAGCTGAAAAAAGAAATGAGTATGAATTTTGGTGACTGGCACCTGTTCAGGAGCATGGTAAGACTTTCTCTCCAGTACTCAGGTCATCATAAAGTAGTCTTGTTTCATTATGGACCCTATCTTTTTTTTGTCTTTGCTTTCTTGTTGGCATCATCTTTAAGATTGTAAGTATTGTCTTAAAACACACACGCATTTATTATTTTGTTACTTTGTCTTTTTGTCTTGAGCACTTTAACAAAGAACTGGTTCCTTATGAATCTGCATTTTAATTGGCTGTGAACTCCAAAGTTTTGCCTCCTCTTTTTGTAAGATGTTTCTCCTGAATGGGCTTTTCCCTTTTTAAATATGCCTATTTTAATGAAAATCATCAGAACTTAATTCTCTTTGAAGCCTCTGTCCTCCTGTGAAAAGCTCACCAGAGAGTTCAATGTACATTAGTGTGAGGAAGTGGACAGCCCGGCTTTTAGAGGTGTGCAGCACAAATTGCATAACCATAATTTTTAAAGAAACTTAAGTTAAAAATTAAGCAAATGAGATAAATGCACAATATTCGATTGATACATACTTGTGTAATGTGAGAATGTTGCACTGCCTACTGTTATCAAAACAAATGTAGAGATACCTAATTTCCTTCATTTCCCTCCTCCCAGTTTGAGAGTGACAGTTTTACAGTGAGGTTTAAGCATCACCGAGAACTGTTTTCTCTCTCAAATATTTTTAGTATATTGCCAGTTTTCTTTCTGAAAATAACAATACGTCTATCAACTGCTAAATCAGTCTTGAAAGAATTACAAGAGATTTATTGTTAGATTCAGGATGATTAAGCTATAAAACAGAAGTGTTTCATTTTGCTTTTAAATTTGTATTTTATCACTTACCTTGTTTTATAAGCATTCAAGTGATTTGTGGCATGTGAGGGTTTTTTAAGGGTCTGAGTAGTAATAAGAAGTTTTGTTTACAAGTAAACCTCAAATATTAGAATGTGACTTGCCATAAAACCAATTTTTTTCTTCATACTTTTCCATGATCACAACTACATACACAAGTACACTTCTACAGTTGTAAATTCCTCATTCCTGTTTTTAATAGTTCTTTAACAATTTGATAACTTCTTCTGGTTATATTATCACATCTATACTGTCTCTTTTTATGTGTTAAGATACTTGAAATGAGAAATTCAGAAAATCAGGCTGTTCAGGAGGATCCTCGTGGAACAACTGAGCACATTGCCACTGCAGTTCCTCATAGCGACCTTACTCGTCGTCCTGGGCATAATGCCGAGTTGCCTCACACTGAGCTTACAGGTCTTTCTGGTCAAGCTCCCTATACACTTAACTTCAGCTTTGAAGAACTCAACACAATTGGTCTTGATGAAGCTCCTCCACGCCATAGTAACCTAAGTTGGCAGGTATTTAACAGAGAAATGTGTTCTGCTTGCTTATCTGTTGATTAAGGGATTTTTCCATCCTTCAGTACATAGAGGTCAAGAAATAAGTCTGCTGTGACTGTTGATGTACTTTCAGTTCTCAGTCTTGGCAAAGACCAGTTTTGCAGAGATGTAAACTCGAACCATAGTCCAAGTTAAAGTCTTTGCATTTGCCATCTGGAGACTATTTGGCTGTTTGAGTAACTTCAGGAGAAAAAAATCAAAGCTATCATGCTTGTAGATCTTTCTTAGGGTGGTGTCCTGCAATATATTTAATTATCATACCATTCAGACTTTGTGCACGAGATATTTTAGCTATTTGCTAGACAGATGTTACACTATTCAAAGGATTACAGATTACTTGTATTAGTTGTTTTTTTTAACCAGACAGCTACAGTGCTTCATGACATCAAAGCCTTGTCCAGTGGACATTTTTCCAAACCCAAGTGGCACGACTCACATTTGTTATGTTGTTTCTTGTGTAAGAAGTACAAGAAAATTTTTTAAAACACTCTTTAAAATGCATGTTTAAATAAATATTGCTTCTGATGCCCATATAGTTACTTGAAGTTAAATCACAAGAGTGAGAAAGATAGTTTAACCTTAAGAAAGCATTGGAAGTTGCCTGTTGGAATTTTTAAAGTGAGTATCAATTAAAAGAGAATATTGCTGCTTCTCTGTAAGAAGGAGGAGTACTCCTGGAAATGCACAGCAAAATGAAATAGTTCCCTTTTTGGTAAGGAAACATAGCTGCTCTGAGTATGGATAATGGAACCTGCAGATCTTGCATATGTTGCTTGCTGGGGGGACTATGAACATCTTCTGAGAAGGAAAGAAATGTTGGTTTGCATTGCATTCCAGTGCAGAACGAGAAGAAGGGAAAGGTGATGAGCAGAAACAAGGAAGATAAGAAGGATTCATGTAAGAGCAGGAAAAAGGTGGAGGAAAGGGATGAAAGAAAAATAGAGGGTGAGAAAGAAATGGAGGGACTAGGAGGGTGTATCTGTACGTTTAAGCAGTTCTGTTCTAAGTCATAAATTCATTCACAGCGTTTGAATTCACACATTAACTTACTTGCTTACATTTAGATTTTCAGGTTTTGGGTGATGTTTTAGTTGTTTGTTTGTTTAATTGATTGTTTCCTAGTAGAAACTAGGGGGTTGAGACACAGTTCATTTTCAGTGTTGTTCCAAATAAACCAGCAGTCTTTCAAAATCTGATCTCTTGTGCACTGCAAAGTTGAATGTGTTTCCTAAAGTCCACCGTCTGTTTAAGTCAATGCCTCAGCTCCCATGCACAGGACAATGTACATCTGTTACTTGGTGATACTGCCAAAAGACAGTAATGCCAGTAAGGCCGGATTTATATGCATGATGTGAAGCTGTATGCTCAGCCACAGTGTACTCCTTTACTTTGTTCAGCTCTGTGCTAGACCTTGGTACTAGCATTTGATAGATGGCCCAGCACCCTCTGCGTGTAGAGCAGTGCTGGGGGCAAAGAGGAGTATGTTTGAAGGAGAATTAATGTTCAAAATTAGCTATATGAAATAGTTTTTCCAGAATATATTGAAGTTTGTAGGATGGGATTCTTCTTTAAAAAAAAGAAGAAAGGTTATTGAAAGATGATCATCATCTAGATGAACTCTTGATGTATTCCGAATATAAAATGCTAATTTTGTTAGTGTCCAAAAATGTATTAGAAAAGCCCATCTTGATATATGTATTTAATCGTTGTAATCGCATGCTTAAAAGAACTAGCCTCAAATACACTGGTTAAGATGCTTCTTTTGTGGAAATCTTCCATTATGGGGACCAGCGATAAGAATACTTTGTACCTTCAGTGAATGTGTGTGATTGCATATATATGATTCCAGTTAGCGTATTTCGATTATAGCACTGACAATTTCACATACATAATCTATTCACAACAACAACAGAAAAAATCCTTTAAGCACATACTTGATGCATTGACTTATTTAATTTTAAAAGATTAGTAAAAGTAAACATAAATACTCATTTAAGTGTTATCTCTCTCTCTTCTTTCTTATTTTTTTTTTCTCCAGTCACAAACTCGTAGAACTCCAAGTCTTTCAAGTCTTAACTCTCAAGATTCTAGTATTGAAATATCAAAGCTTACTGACAAGGTACAGGCAGAATACAGAGATGCCTACAGAGAGTATATTGCTCAAATGTCACAGTTAGAAGGAGGAGCCGGTTCTACTACAGTAAGTGGTAGGTCCTCCCCTCATAGCTCAAGTGCTTTCTATATGGGACAGAGTACATCAGGGGGCTCCCTTCATTCCAGTGCAGAACAGGAGAAAGGGAAAGATGGTGAACAGAAACAAGATGATGGAAGAAAGTCTTTCTTGCTGAAGAGGAATGATGTTGATTACAGTACTTCAGGTGTTTCTACTAGTGATGCATCTCCTTTGGATCCTATTACTGAAGAAGATGAAAAATCTGATCAGTCTGGCTCCAAGCTTCTTCCAGGAAAGAAATCCTCAGAAAGAACGAGTATTTTCCAGGCTGCAGATTTAAAGCTTAAGGGAGTTGCTCTCCGGTATCAGAAACTTCCAAGTGATGAAGATGAATCGGGAACTGAGGAATCAGATAATACTCCACTTCTTAAGGAAGGTAAAGATAAGAAAGCAGATGGCAAAATAGAGAAACAGCCCAAATCTCCAGAACATGGATCCGAGCCTATTAGAACCTTAATCAAAGCAAAGGAGTATTTGACAGATGCCCTTTTGGATAAAAAAGATTCCTCTGACTCTGGTGTAAGATCCAACGAAAGTTCCCCAAATCATTCCCTCCATAATGAAGGAGCAGACGATTCACAGCTTGAAAAGGCAAATCTCATTGAGCTTGAAGATGACAGTCAGAGTGGTAAGAGAGGAATTCCACACAGCCTTAGTGGCCTTCAAGATCCAGCTGTGGTTCGCATGTCTATTTGCTCAGAAGATAAGAAAAGCCCATCTGAAAGCAGCTTGATAGCAAGTAGCCCGGAAGAGAACTGGCCAGCTTGCCAGAAAGTCTATAATTTAAATAGAACCCCTAGTACAGTAACCTTAAATAACAATAGTGCTCCAAACAATCGACCTAATCAAAATTTTGAAGAAATGCAAGGTATCAGAGACTCATCTCAAATTATCCTGCACCCTGGCTCAGGTTCCAGTTCAACTGCAGTTCAGAATGAGAACCTGAAGAGTGTCACTCACAAGCGAAGCCAGCGTTCAAGTTATGCCAGGCTTTCAAAAGATTCATCAGAGCTCCACACTGTTACAGCCTCAGAAGGAGCTGGTTTTGGAGAAGAAAGGGAGAGTATCCTGTAAAAAAAAGAACAGCCAGGTTAAAAGAGTATGCCCGTGAATTGTAGCTTGCTTGGAATTCTTTGTCAGTAATGTGGTTACATTAAGCTCTGTAGTTTAAGCTTTCGATATTGTTATAGAAGGTCTAGATTATTTTAAATCATTTCCTTGGAGAGAAGAAATCACTTTTACAAGAAGCAGATTACTTCAGACCTTTCCCACTTATTAAAGCAGTACTTATCAGCATGGAAAACTAGTTCTTTGTTAAGATGCTGTGCAAAGGTTTGGTTGGGGCACATGTTATAGAAGTATGATTTAATTATTAAAATTATGATGTGATATTACTTTTCTGTCAAGATATGCTTTACTTACCCCTTCTAAACATTCCATTTAAGTCTGCATACTTGCAAGTAAAGTTAAGATCGTTCATCTTTGCCATTTGATGTGAGAGATGACAGAAGATTAAATATTGCAACTTATGACACCCTTATCAAACTTTGCATTAATTAGTGGATTAATGTGTGCAACATATATTACATATGTTGAAATTTTGAGTGTTAAGATACCTGTTTGGCTATCACTGTATATGTTCAGTAATTGCTATTGACTTTGTGAACTTTGGGTAGAGTTTGTAAGGAACGTTGTTGTGATGTGTCATTGGAATTGGCCATTATTTGTAAGGTAATGCCTTATTACTGATTTTGTGGATCGATTATTTATTATAGGTACGTAGTTTTACAGTCACTGGTCTGAACAGAAATGCAACCACCTGAGCTACATTAAAATATAGTGAAGATAAAGTACAAATGTCATGTCTGAACTTACAGAGTATCTGTTGGGGTGTGTGATCTTTCCTTGGTACAGTGCTTATCGTTTGGTTATGGAAACAAAAATAAGCTGTGTTTGCCATTTTAAAAATAATGTGTACTTTTTGGAGTCTTGTCAGGGCTGTATGCCAGCTTCTTTATTTCTGAAGTACAGTGTTTGAAGAGTTTTGTCATCTAAGCAATGTACTTGAATGTTACTGTAGTGAATACTTGTATTGTCCAGTGAAATCTGCATGTTCTTTAGGAAGAATTGTTCAAACTAGACTCTGGTAGTACAAAGACAATAAAAAAAAATAAATTGTCATGTTGGGTTTGTGTCCAAATTTCTATTTATTGCAGTTTTTTATTTCTCCATTTGATAAAAATCTTACAACCATGTTGTTTTGGTTAAAGTACCTCACAGATCTAATTAAAAAGAACACATTAAACCAATATTGTTATTAATACAATAGTAAATAAGCATCAAGGATAAAAATATATTTGCCAGCTAGAATTGCCAAAACAAGCGTCTCTAAGGAAGAGCTTCAGAGACGTGGCCACCTCCCACTAGCCCCAAGCAGTGATCCTACTGTTTGTGGCAGTTAACATGTGCTGGTAGTTCTGCACAGCTTCATTTCTGTCCTAGTGCATCTCCACCCAGATGCCTCCAGCAAGACCACGTGGTCATGGCCTTTCTTACCCAAATCAAGAGGATGCTTTTCTGTGCCAGAGTGAACGGAGAAAAACTGGCTTCATCATAGTTCTGTTTTTTCATACCACAGATATCTTGCACTTAACAGGACTGGAGGCATGATCTGTATGTTTTTGAATTCTGATAAATTGGTGTGTTATTCTGATGAATTTTAATTCAATCAAGTATTACAGAAGTACTGGAAACCAGTGTGTACATACTTTTATGTATTAGAAATATTATTAGTTTAATGAAAAAGCCTCCCAAAATACAGTAAGAAGCCCCAAAGCTTGTGCAGTTTCGTGATATTTTGCCAAATCTCTGGGAACAGTTTTTGGCTTAGGTTATTCCTAAGAAAATAAAGAAAAATAACTCTGCTTTCTGAAAATGTTAGCATGTAAAAGTTTTTTACAGAAAGATACTTAGAAATAATGTTTTATAAGAGAGGACAGGAACTGTAGACTTTTTCATTTAGACATATTCAGAGTATTGATGAAATATATCAATTATTTCAAATAATTTTGTCTATTAAAATCCTCAATTCAAATGGATTAAATATAAATTTTCACATGGTTTTGAGATCTTTTTCTCCCTGAGAGCTTTATCCCTCAGGTCTTCATAGAATACCAAAATTGTGATGAAATAGGTTGTGGAGTAGAAAACTTCTCAGTGTTACTATCTTGTTTTCATTAATAGCAGTGCAATTGCTCACCTTCACTGAAAAACAACCATTACAAGCAAAGTGTCAGTGTAAGACAGGAGAGGGTTTGTTTTAATACTCTCTCTGCAGGTCCTTGTCCCCCCATGGGTACATTAAATCATTTCAGTTCCAAGCAGTCCTGCTTATTTTAACTGCTTTAACTGCATTATATAATAATGCATGCTGTAGTTTATATAATCATCCCATGTGTGCATGGCCTTCATGCCTTCCTAGCAAAGTTCCTAGAATCAGGAAAATAAGGAATGCTTCACTGGCAATTCAAAGGAAGGATGCTACAAAAGCTGGTTGTTAATAGGACAGTATATATTACTGATATGTGCTTAGAAGTACTAGAGTGCATTTTTCTTCTCCATTGAAGCATCTTTTGAATTTTTTTTATACAGGTCTTCATAAGCAAACAGAAGAAAGTGCAATACTCTGGTAAAGGGAGAAAGGAAAAGAGAGAGGAGAGAGAAATGGAATATTTAATACAGCACCGTAGTAAGAAGTGTCTTTTAATACATAATAATACATAATAACACAATAACGATAGTTATTGTACATGTTTAAGGATTTTTTCATATATAGAGTATGAAAGAACAGCATTTGCAAGAGTTAACAGTAAACTGCAGTTTCATAGGTGAAACTTATTTTGTCTCTACCACAGTTGCTATGGTTACATGCTTGCGTAGTTTGTTGCAGTGTTCTTGGAGTTAAGAAACCATAAGCAACTTCGAGTGTTGAAATATCAAATGTTAGCTCTGACTTGTAGGAAATGTGGAACCCAAGGGTTCCATGGGGAATGGAAATGAATGAAGAGTATAAAACAGTAAGACAATACCAAACTTATTTCTGCTACTCACCATGTTCTAGAACTCTTGTAATGATAATTTATGTATCTACTCCAATTTTTGGTGACTGAACCCTCAGGAACTTGAAACCAAAAAAAGAGTTCTTTGTCCGACTGAGCCTGAGGAGCACTGTTTGGCTTGTTCTCTTGTTCTGATGCCTGGATATGTTCGCTTGGTAGGGTGAAAATAAATCCCTTTTGAAAGGAAAAATTAAATGCAAGTAACATTCCAGGATTTATGTGAGACTCTTAGTGCTATTTTGTCAGCTTTTTCCAGAGTTCCAGTTTATGAGGAAGGGGAAGAGGGAAATTCTTAACATCCCACTTGTAAAACTTGCAACAAAATAATGATTAGTAAAATTCTTGGAGGTTCTGGAAAAAGGTTTCCATTTTATGCCAGTCCTGGTCAGTCTGGGATGTCTGATAAGCCTGTATGACTTTGCCCATGCAACAGAATATGTATGTGGTATTAGTTTAAGTTTTCAGTCCTTAGCTTTAAGTTTTCAAATAGTGTTAATATTTTTTATTTATTATCTTTATTTTTTCTTTATACAGTCTTTGGGAAACTTCCCTGGAACACACCTAGCATGGTTTTATACAGTGTATTGAAAATAGATGGTTTCTCTTGTGGTCAGAGGTTTCAGCTGTTCACTTCTGTCCACGGAAGCCTTGAAGCCTGTTTTTCCTTCGCAGCTTTCATGGGAAGCTTTCTGGACCTCATGGTAAGAATATGGGAAGTTCTTTGTATGGCCACAAGGCACAAAGGTGGAGGGTCCCAACAGCATCCATTATCTGTAGTCCAACATGTTTCACCCCATGGCCTTGATGTTAGATAGCTTTATAATCTGTGACATGTTTATTTAAGTTTCTAAATAAATTATTAAGAAGTGGACAAAGAAAGTACCACCTGGATATTCAAGGTCTCTTAACTGAAAGTCACAGCTTTGGTAAAATAGAAGCATTAATACCTAGTAGTGACTTTTCAGCCACATGAGAGAAACAGTACGNGTCACCCTTACAGTAAAAAAATTTTTTCGAACATTCAACTTGAACCTCCTATGCTCCAATTTACACCCATTCCCCCTTGTCCTATCACTGGTCACTACTGAGAAAAATTAGTGTAAGATAAAGGCTGCAGTAAAGATTTTGGTCTATTCTGTGCCAAATAGTAGCTGTAGCAGGGAGAACTTGGAGGAAAAATCAAATTTCCAATTAATCAGAGAAGACTGGAAAGACTGTGCTAATGTTACATGCTGTTTTTTGTTAGTCTTGTGCATTATATTTTCTAGATTTCAGTTACTATCAGTATAAGAGTGGGGTGGGGATAATTTTACTTAGAATCTTTTTCAGTGGGAATGCAGAACAGTTTTATGAGTTTGACATGTTCTCACAGGTTTTTGAATTTCAACAAAAAGGAGGTAAAAATAGAGAAGCAGGTGCTCAAAAGTCTTAATAATATCAAGTATCAATAATATGAAGCTAGGTTTCCAGCAGAACTAGAATGTTATGAAGACTAATTGGCACATGGAGGCCTATCAAACAGTATTAGAAAGATTATTTTAGCTGTTAGACATCTAGATAACTTCGTCATTGAAGATGTCTGTCATGCAAACTGAGTATGCAGTATCTCCTGCCTTTTGCTTAACAAATGGAAACAGGTCATGGAAGTCAAAAAGCAACTTTAAAGCTGATGAACGCCTGACTTTTGCTCCCCCTGCCCTTATTTTTTTAAACTATAGTGTGTCTTTTGTTTTATTTCATTGATCTTACGCTTAGAATCCTTACGATTGCTTTGTTAAAGCCTTTGCATAGAATTCTCTAGTAGAGTCATGTATTTATGGCAGCTGAGCACAACTTTTGGCACTAATGATTCAATTGTTTTGTGGTAAAATGCAAGACTGATGAGAGGTTTTCTTCTTTTACTCAGCTTTGAGTCTAAGATTTGTATTTGCATTTGTAAATCTGACTCCTGTGATGCACTTAGTCTCTTAGTTAACTTTTGGTTTAGAAATAAATACATGTCCTGTCTTCCAGAAAGATTCAGAGCTACAGGTTTTTTAGAAACCTTTTCTCAGTCATAAGTGATTGTAGGTCCTTAGTAAGACTGATAATCACATCACCAGATGTTTAGGCCTTAAAAAGCACTAAAAGATGTTCTTTTTTTCTCCAAAGCATGCTTTGTTATGATAGTGACAATGGATAAACTTCTAAAATAAATGGGGTTGGCCAGTATCCTTCTCTTAGTTTATCATAAGTAGGGTTACCTTCTTCTGAAGTGGAAGGAAAATAAAACACCACTCCTTGGAATTTTTCCAAAGAATATGGGGTTTTTTTGAGAAAAAATAATAGGTGAGAGGTTGTGTCAGGTTTCATGTAAGAAAAAGTTGCATTTGAGAGTTAGCATATATTTCTTTTGAAGATGGCTTCTACCAAGAGAGTGTACTTTTCTGATGTGAATTCTTAGTGTTGCCACTGCATAGCACAGTGTTCATGGTCTTTTGTGTTTCAAAACTCTGAGTACTTGTATCATGTATCTTCATTGCTTCTTATAAAACTATCCTGCATCACAGAATTGTCTTTGTAAGAAAGCTGGAGTGTCTGTCTGATGTTACTTGAGTACAAGATGTTTTTTGTTTATGAAAGAAAAGGAGAGAAGAGGAATCATAGTGGTCCATTATAAGATTTTATTTGTGTCCAGGATTTCTCATGATAGAAAACAAAAGAACAGAGTTTGAATGGTTTGTGTGTCCCTAGAATCTAGAAGTAAAAACACAGGCATAAAACACTGACTGTGGGGAACAGTAAAACTAAAATGGAAATTCTGTGATGCCTTACTGCCTTTCCTCACTAATTAAACTACAGGGAAGGAATCAGTAGAGATTTAACTTTTTTTGTTTTAATATTTCTCTCTTCTGAAATAACATGATGGTTTGTCCTTGGCGAGAGGCAATACATATTCTTGAATCTGTTTACATACCTTCAAATCCCTCTGAATTTGTCACCGTATTTTTCAGAGGTAGCAGAATTTTACTAGCCTCATTCTGGACACCAAAAAAATCCTTTCCCACCTCATCAATGGCAGAGTACAGAATTATGTGTATTTTCTAGGAGAATTGAGTCTTGAGCTTTCATCTGCAAGACAGATTGGACTTCTGTTAATATCAGAGGCCCCCTTTATTTTATGTTCATTTAAATCATGACAAGTCCTGAAATCTAAACTGAAGATTACTATTAAGTTAGCTTTCTGTCATCACTCTGCATTTTTCTTTCTGTCCTCCTTGTGTTTCCTATTTGACTGTAAACCTTCCAGCCTATTTGTGGTCCTCTCCTTTTGGAAAAAAA